>NDFZ01005481.1:182838-209049 GCA_002192655.3 Mamestra configurata | reverse complement strand
ACAATAAAAACTAAGCGTCTAATTTCGCACAATTCACTTAACTGTTTAACTAGATACCTATTAAAACGTTACGTGTCCTGTCACTAAAATAAAGCTTCCAATTTCGCACTAATACCGTCGTAAATAAAGTCACAAATTCAAACACACGAGTGGCGAGCGGCGGGGAAGTACCTACTTCAAAGGCCCGGCGCGGCACTCTTGCGCTTACAAAGCTAGGACGCGTGGATCGTCACAGGATCGCGGCGGCACACTGACCTAAATTTGTAGTTGCAAAAGCGAAGTAACAAAAGAAACTAGATTTATCTCTTTCGCACACACAACATTTTCTATTAAGTATGAGTGCATAGCAATTTCCGCATTCGGTACTTTCTTATCCAACTCTGATGACATGCTTTATGACTCTTATTACTCAGGTTTAAAGTATATTTTTCTCTAAATCAAATTAAATAACTAATTTGGTGCAAGTTTTTAAGTAGCGAGTTGGCAACGTGACTTTAATGTTTTGATGTTTATACCGATGGGGGTCGTTAACCTGACAGTGCTTCCCTATTAACAGATACAGCATGTAGAAAATTTTAAAAATGAAAAATATTTTCCTGTGACTAAACTACTGGATATATTCAAATGATTTTTTGTATGTAGACTGAGGACGTCTTGAGGCATGCGAAGTTTAATTTAATGTTGTATTGTCATCACCACTCTGTATACCTACCTATTATTTATGTAATGTATCTGAATACATATAAAAAATCACATATATAATATCATATTTGAAGACTCTTTTTACAAGTATTTTTAGTATTTGGTAGGTACCTATTTCTAAAACATGAATATATTTTTAATAAAAAATATTTGTTTGACCCTACAGGCATTTTACATTTTTTATAAATTTATAGTATATTTAAAAGTAATTGCAACTTCCTTATACCAATAATTAATATTATTTAAAACAATTTTCTTATACCTAATGATAAATATTTAAAAAAATATTTTTTTGTATGTATAATTTTAAAATAAGAAATATGGGCTGTCCTAACAGAAATAAATGTTTTATTAATGTCTAATGTTTAGTTTTATTGGAAGTACCTATCTAAGTGATAGTTTTATATAGATATGAAATTATTATTAGTAATAATTTTATTTGATCACACAGATAACAGGTTGTGACAATGTTGGGACAGGTATAATTTTTTTTTATTTTAAACTGACTTCGAAAAAGTGAGGACGATTTGGCCGGTGTTAGTACCCGACTTTAAAAAAAACCTTATTATAAACAACAAAAACGTACTTACTCGTATTAACCCACACGCAAACGCAAAATACGAAATTTCGTTTACTGGGATGAAATATTTTTTCCAGCTATTTAATTTAAAAACCAAACTACTGAACCGATTTTCATGAAATTTCTCTTTCACATAAAAAATATTTATTCAAATCGGTTCATAAATGACGGGAGTTATGAAGTAACAAACACAAAAAATAAACAACTGAATTTAGAAAGTCCTCCTTTTTTTGAAGTCTGTTAAAAATAGATAACCCCACCACTATCGGGAATATGGCTCAAGCTACCGGGTCAGGGCTCCAGAGAGAGGAACCTCTTAACAATAAGAAGTGTCGTGTCCAGAAGTACCGCTTTCTGAATCAAGCCCTTGTTTCAGCTGCCTAACGAAAGCCTCCTGAGGCGTTGGTCGAGGCCCGTGGCTAATAAGCCGTTAGTAAAAGATTATCGGTATAATTACTGCTTAGTCCACATCCCACATGTCGACAACATTGGGAACTAATTGAAGATACCTACTTGATTCGCTGAATCTAAATAAATTATTATAATCTAGAGAAGACCCGCAGATATGAGAATGTTTCGTTACTCCTGTTTCTATTTCTGTGCAAATAGCCAAAAGAGAACCTGAACAGTACCAGGCAGGAGGTTGCTGACAATGCTAACTCACCAAAGGATTGAGCGAAGCCCCTCAGAAGATAAGCTAATGAGACGAGCAGTTTCGTGATAAGCAGAAATAAGTAAAACCCAACTCACACGATTAGCTAGCGAAGCGAGTCCCCCGGACGTAGTCTAGTGAGTGGAATATGTTAAGAGTAAGTCTACCTATACAAAATAAGTAGACCTCAAACCTAGTAAGCTTGATGTGACCTGCTTCCATCATCATTCACAGCCCGACTTAACCCAACTGCTGGTCATAGGCTCTGGTTGAAACTCCACGTGCATGTATCATCTAGGCTTTATATGCGATAGCCATGTCATCTGGCCATCATTTGTTATTAGTGCAAGCAAGCTAGGCGTAGGTAATAGTGGCTGGCAAAATGTTAAAACCGATGAGATTGTTTAGGGCAGTGTTTTTCGACGATTTGGGTAAGTACGGAACCCATTTTTAGGGTTATCTAGCATGGGTCACACAAGGATGAAAACTAAAAAAATTATGAAAATCCGATAAATGTAGACAGTGGCGTAACTTCGTAGTTGGGGTCATGGTACAAAGGGGAATACGCGGTCCCGTGACCGACCTACCTCTACGTACGGGTCTTAACTTTTTAACCGACTTCCAAAAGGAGGTGGTTTTCAATTCGACTATAATTATGTAGGTATGTTATGCGATGATTCTTTTTTTATTCGAAAGCCTATACTCCTGAGGTGGTCCCATTGGCACCAAGTCAAAATCTGATGGTGAGGCAAGGCAAGGCACATACAATGTTTTCATATACCTACTTTCTAATTCGATTCCGATAATTGTGCCTGGTAATCAACATCTCATCTTGCTGAGCTGATGATGGAAGGTATAAATCAGGATCTGATGCTGAGATCACAGGAAAAATGTTTGTTCAGCGATATTTTCGCCAATTGTCAACCGATCTGGATGATTCTTTTTTTGTTTGGAAGAGTGTTTTTCCAAATTGGTCCCATTTCAATTTGGTGAAGATCTGATGAAGGATTTTGGAAGTAGGCAACGGAACTCCTCTTCAATAAATGATAGCAAATCTCCCGGCATTGCTGAAATTGCATGTCTGTTTATTGATTACCTACACCAGTTCATGAAATAACATCACGCCGGTACGCTGTGAAGGGGTACGCAGATGCAAACAAGTTAACCTGAATTAACATGTTTTTGGGGTTAACTATTCGAGCATAATTTTACCTATTGTTTATTGACCGATCTTGATGATTATTTTTGCATTGGGTTTAGTTATAGCTATATTGCATTTTGGTACACTGTACCTACGGTGAACTTCAAAGATAGGTAAACCAGTGACCTCCTCAACTTAAGACAATAAAATCTAGTAAAGTGGCATATTGTTAGGTTTATGTGAATCCCAAAGTAGATATTTAACTATGAGCTGGTCTAGACTTGGACTGAACGACGACGGCACACAAAGTAACTCCTTAACGGCAAAAAGCGCAACCACTCATTATGGAAATATCTAATGTCAATTTAGTTGTGGAGTATCACCATTAAAAAGTGGAAAAAAAAACTTTTTACCTAAAAATACAACCGACTTCCAAATAAAAACACTACAAAGCATAAAATTACTTTAATTTCGGAAGTCGGTGTCAACAACGGAAAAAACACCGACTGCCGATATTAAAGTCATTTTTATTGAATGGTTCTGCTCTCAAACCCATTTTACCATCGTAAGCGATGTCTACGAGGGAACGAGAGACTTCAGATGGTTTTATGGAAGTAAATAGTCCTGTACTTAACTATTTGTGAAATGGCACAAAGGGTGTTTTTTCCAAAAAACATATTTAAGGTATAGTTAACTGGTGCGTGAATGTTTAGCGGACTCTACACCCTTACACGCGCACATTCTTCTCCGCTTTCCTCGCACTCATCTCTAGCTTTTTTAGGGTTCCGTGGTCAACATGGAACCCTTACAGTTTCGCCATGTTCGCCTGTCTGTCTGTCTGTCCGTACGCGGTTTAGCTCAGAGACGCTTCGCGCTAGAAAGTTGAAATTTGGTATGGGTATACATACATTGTATATTAATTACGCCGACAAAGTGGTAAAATAAACTCTTGAAAAATTTTTTTAGGGCATTCATGCATGTAAAGTGGCCTTGATTTCTTTTTTTATCGTGTACCTACCCCTAGGTGTGGGGTGTCGTTGAATAGGTCGTTTAATAATATTTAGTTAGCTCAAGCAATGTTTCCATCCAAGGATTCGTTTGCGGAATTTTAAGCTTTAAAGTGCAAATTTTTGTTAGAGACAAGTGTGTGTGTCACCCCCCCCCCTCTCTGCCAGCTAAACGGGTGTTTTTGGAGACGTGAAAAAAAAACTATCACCGCTACCTAGGCTTAACGAGTTAATGAGTGATGAGAGATGAATAGTCGACCAACTTATAAAATGGAACTGGGTAAGTAAAAATTCCGAATAATTCCTTAGAAAATGACTTAGAACCAAGTGCATTTGTAACTTTGTATTGTAATTAAGCACTTTTTACTATTTTTCTGGCATAAGTAATTTAGAAGACGGGTAACTACGGAACCATACAATGTGCGTTGTCCGACACGCACTTGGCCAGTTTTTATAAGTAAAAGACCTTTACCACAGTAGATAAATATACAGTAAAACATCTTCATACAAACGTGCCGCTCTCGGTTTGAATGTGTGCGTGCGCGCCGCGCGCCATGTCGGCACGCGATTTCACGCACACGCTAGCATAATATATGGGGCAATAAGGTGGCGGCAGTGCGGGCTGTGCAGCGCGACTGTGAGCACGCGCGTACGCTACATGACCGCTTGCGTTCGTCAACTCTCGCCGGCGCGGGCGGCGGACACTTGTCGTAAATTACGAGTATCATGACTTCAAAAAGAGGAAAAAAATATTGTAGTGTTTTCGGGTGCCTCAATAATGATTTCGCAAACCCGGACTTATCATTCTTCATACTTCCTACTCAACCAGAAATGTAAGTACCTACTTATACTTAAATATTATTAGAAAATATGGTATTGTATTGTTTATTTCACAGTTTATTTGCTTTATTAAGAGCGTAGCCGAGTCGCATTTTTCTGAATACTATGTTTAGAGCTAAAGTTTATTTTAAGAAGTCTAGTTTTACTATAAAATAGAGGATTGAGTACGAAACATCGTTTTGGTAAACATATTTTTCGCGTAGGTATAGTTGTAATAAGGACAATTTCACAATAATTAATAAATAATAATAAAGCGTTCCGGACGTGCAGAAACAGGAGAAAAATTTTCTCGGTATCAAATTTGTAACTTAGTATAATAAATGTTATGTGAATAAAAGCTTTTTATTTTTACTAAATTTATAAATTGGTAAAATATTCAATCATAATATGCTTTTTATTTTATAAATTTAGATCAAGTGCTGCTTGTTCGAAAATATTAACTAAAAGTAAAAGTGACAACCCTGGGTATCAACGCAAGAGTAGGCTAATAACTCGGCGGGCGGCCTTAGATAACCTACTGTATATTTATCTACTGTGCCTTTACCCCTTAAGTGATCTCATGGGTACCTAGATATTTTCCTCTCGCACCGCCTCGCTTCATCGCATATAAAAAGAACACCCTAACACTCAGTTTTTAATATATTACTGAAACCAACCACCCCCACCCCCTCTTACCTTATAAAATAATGTTAATCATAATAAAGTCTTTTAATCTGTTAATTTTACTTGTTAACAATTTACTTGAATATCATACTTCATATTACTTTTTTATTATTAATTTATCGCACACCTTCTCAGGTACCTAGTAGTATAGGCCTCATTCAGCATATTCCAGTTTTATTGGCGGCTTCTCTTGTCTATTGTTTTCCACTGATTGCTATTATGTTATGTGTTACTTAGTTCTCCCTAGTCGTCTCTTGCCGCTGGGGCGGGCTGTTTCTATGGTCCATCTCTTATGACGTATAACGTGCCAAGTCCTTACGTCCATGTCTGACATCTGTAAGTGAGAGACGGTATGATGCATCTAGCACGACTTTTTTGGTGCACCGAGAAGTCGGGTTTTTAGATTTATTATAAATATATAATTCGATAGAGATTGAGATTTAAATATACAATAGCCACACACATTCCAAATCCTTGCCTTATTCACGTCGCGATGTCGACAGAATAGACCGGACCATCCATCATGACGGTCGGGATTTAATACAAGGTTCGCCCGTGACATAAAACACTGCATTATCCCCTCGGTGCATAATCTACTATTGAGAAGCTTCTGATTAGTGGTTCGTTAAACTATTTTTGCGTCGTTAATGGTTTTTGTTAAATGAATACTTTCTTAAATTGTGGGCTATGAGAAGGCTTCGTCTTGAGTCGGTAGTTATTTTTGAGTATGGAGACCATCACCAGTTTGTTTTGCATATTAAAATTCTGAGATGTTTTTTTTTTGAGTGATTACGAGACAGTGAAAGATCCAAATCCAGGATCCAAACTGTACACACAATTGTTTGCATCGAGGGGTGAGACAGCTGGACGAAATTGACTCAAAATGATTGACTAACGTATTGCATATTGAATACAAGACTAACTGGGAATTGGGAAGGATTTTCATAAAAGACAAGTACTTACCTACATAGGTATATCTCATACTTTAGATTGAGCGAATGTGTCTGTTTGTAATATAAAAAACAACTTTTTACTTAATTTGTAAGAAAGTACTTACTCATAAAAAAATTGTCTGGCGGTCTCTCTGTCAGTCTGTTTGTGCCGGCTAATCTCCGGAACGGCTGAACCGACTTTCACGGGCAGATAGATGTTGTTATAAGGATCACTTAGGCAGGCTTAGGATGGACTGTTTTTTTATATTTCTATGGATGGAACCAATGTTATCGCCATAGCCCGAAGGATCGCCAAACTGAAGTGGCAGTGGGCAGGGCACATTGCTCGCACAACAGATGGTCCATAGGGCCCAAAAGTTCTGGAGTGATGACCGCCTACCGGAATACGCAGCGTTGGAAGGCCTCCTACAGGGTGGACCAACGACCTGGTGAGGGTCGCGGGTAGCCGATGGATGCGAGACGCGCAGGACCAGTCTTGTGGCGACACTTGCGGGAGGCCTATATCCAGCAGTGGACGTCTTTCGGCTGATATGATGATAACTTAGGCTAGGTACTTTTATTTTTGAAAAAGGATTAGGGTTCCGTGGGGAGCTCGTGGCTAAAGAATAACAGCTGCACGGGTCGGTCTTCATGGTTTTGCAACGCTTGCCGAGGTTAATCTGTGGATGGGTGACCATCTTAACATATCGAGACTCCTCCCTGCCTCGGAAAGCACGTTAAGCCGTTGGTCCCGGCTGTCAATTGTAAGTAGATCTTTGGCAGTCGTTACGAATTGCCAGAAGCCAGTAGGTACCTACCTAAATCGGACACCAGTCTTGGGCCGTGGTCAACTAGGACCGTGTTCACCAGTTAATGGGTTGTGGAGGTTAGGTAGGCAGCCAATCCACGTCACGAATCCGGTTTGACTGGAAGCCGTGTAGTAAAAGGTACCTAGATACTAGTAGTTACATAGAAACACCTCCTTTTTAGAAGGTCATTTTTTTTAAGCTTAGATTAGACATTGTCATGGAATTTTTAGTAATTTGGAGCTGACACATCTGGCATTAAATGATAAGTAAATGATATTTATTTTGTAAGTAGGTAGGTTAAACATAACACTTTTACACCTCAATCTTTATTGGTTATTTTTAAACTAGATGAGGCCGGCGTTTCCTAGCGAGAGGTCAAACTCTGTTTTAAAGTCCATACCTACAATCGTAGGTACCTAGACCTACTGGTCAAATCATATGAGAACCATGTAGGTTAATGTTTGAAGTGGTCTTTTGGGGAAGTACCACACAGATTTGAGTGGACCTGTCTAGACCAGACAGTGTAAACATTTGTCAATTATCGTGAAGCTCAAACTTAGAACTTTAAGGAGCTCAACGATTTGGCGAACAATACCAAAGACATTTGGGTAGGCCGCATAAAGAACTCAAACTGCCAGACTAACAAAAATGAACCCCTAATATTGCGATCTACATGGTCCTCACATTCACAATAGGTAGGTACGTTATATGAGGACCATACGGATCAGTGTCTGAAATGGTCTTTTGAGGGTAGAACCACACAGATTTGAGTCGACCTGTCCAGTCAGTGCAAGCCTTGGTTAGAACCTTTTTTTTTTTTTTTTTTTTCGTGGTGAAACCTTCAAAAGGCGCCTGGACTTTTCGGGTAAAGACCAGGGAGTGTGGGATTTTTACCTCACTAAAACCACCCCGGTGATCACCATCCGCACATAGAAGGGGCTCCGTTACCTCTTAAAAGACCACTCCGGAACCCCCTCTGTGCAACGCCTGTTAGGGCACATCCCTGGGGAGACTGTAAAGGGGTCTCCCCTTAGCCTCGCTGTGCACGGCAGCACGTGATCACTGTGCCACCGCCTTTCCTAGGATCATTGGGTTGGCAGACAGAGTCCCCACTCTGAGCGCCCGCGACCCTGGAGACCCACCTGCCGTTAATGATGCAGGCGGGGTTTCGGCGTTTAGGCGTCGAGGCGGTTGCCTCACCGACGCCTCCTTCTCCGAGCGGGATCAGCCCTCTCACGATCTCGCTCGGCGGCCTCCTTCTGGACCATCACGGCTTCACAGAAAGCGGCCATTTCCCTCCAATTTTCCTTATCTGCCAGTATAGCCCTCACTACCGCTGGCAGAGTCAGGTCTTGCCCAATCTTAGCGACCAGGATTCGCCGCTCAGAGGCCCACGCAGGGCACTCCTCGAGCGTGTGCTGCGCAGAATCCAGGTCGCTTCCGCAATGGTGGCAATTTGCCGTGGCCTCTCGCCCAATCCTATTCAGGTACTCACCGAAGCAACCATGTCCGGTCAGCACCTGAGTGACTCTGTAGGAGATGCGCTCCCCTCTTTTCAGCCAGGCTTCGAAGTGCGGCAGGACGGCTTCGACAACACGCTTGCGCAAAAATTGCGGTTGCTGTAGCCGCTCGCGCCACCGCTCGAGCGCGTGTCGCCGTTCCTGCCGCCTTAGCCTTACTAAAGCAATTCCTGGCACGCTATTGCCACTTTGGCGTATGGTGCGAATCCGGTTATAAACCCTCGCGTCCATATCCGCCAGGATGTCTAACGGTGGAAAGCGTGCCAGGAGTGTTGCCGCCTCAAAGGATACCGTTCGGTATCCACGTGCGATGCGAATGGCCATTTTACGCTGCAGGCTGTTAATTTTAGTTCTACAGCGTCGGACGCCTGACAGTCTATTTGACCAAACAGGCGCACCATAAAGGACCATTGATCGCACAACGCCTGCGTATAGGCGGCGAACTTCTTCCCGTGGACCCCCGAGATTGGGCAGCAGCCTGTGCAAAGCACCCACTGCCCTTCCAACACGGGGGACCAGGTGCTCAAAATGCTCTTCGAAGCCCCACCGACCGTCCAGGATTAGGCCAAGATACTTAATGTATCGACTCACCTGAACTTGCGCATCTCCAACTGTCACTAATGAGTTGGGTGGCTCCCTGCTCCTCGGTAGTTTATGGAACCATAGCGCCTCAGTTTTATGAGGCGCTATCTCTAAGCCCAACTCGCTGATCGAAGCCACGACTTTTGCCACTCCGAGCTCGGAAAGCCGGATAGTCTCGTCAAAGGTGTTCCCGCCGGCCAACACTAAAGTATCGTCTGCGTAACAAACGATGTTTACACCAACGGGAAGGTCGACACGCAGAACCACATCATATGCAAGATCCCACAAGAGAGGCCCTAAAACCGACCCCTGCGGAACCCCACACGTAATCTCCCTCCGATGGACGCTACCATCCCGGCCCACATAGCGAATGTGCCGGTCGCGTAGGTAAGCCCCGACAATGCACTGCAGGTAAGGGGGCACTCTGTGATGTACAAGAGCCGCCCTAATCGCATCCCAGGGCAAGGAATTAAAAGCGTTGACGATATCCAAACTTACCGCCAACGCCACTCCACCCCGGGAGACTGTCTGTTCCGACAGCGAACGGACGTGTAGGATCGCATCCACTGTAGAACGCTGCTGCCGGAAGCCGTACTGGCAATCAGCAAGGTCGGGACCAACTCGCGACAGGTGCCAAACGAGTCTTTCGGCAATTATTCTTTCGAATAGCTTGGAAACCTCGTCGAGCAGGCAAATGGGACAGTATGCAGAGGGAGACTCAGAGTCTCTGCCTTTCTTCCTCAACAAAACCAATCCAGCCTCCTTCCAGCGGAAAGGAAACACGCCCTTACGGAAGCAACTGTTAAATAGTCGTCTTAGGCGGTCTCCCAAAGAAGCTAGAGCCAGAACCCAAGCGCGGCCAGGTATCCCATCCGGGCCTGGCGCAGTGTTTCGAGCCGCCATACGTCTAATGGCCCGGTCCAGTTCGCCTTCTGTCACCCCCAGCTCGTCAGACCAGTCCGAAGCTGAAAGTAGCAATGAGGGGTTGTGTCTAGCTACTGGGAAGAGCGTGTTTACAACTCTCTCCAGCAGGCCTAGGTCCATTTGTGTGACGGGGGGAACCCAAGGGCGCAATTTGGCCATCACCAACTTGTAAGGTTTCCCCCATGGATCCCTGTCCATCCCCTCAAGAAGCTCTCTCCAGGACCTTGACCTGGCATCAGCGATGGCGTGTTGAAGCTCCATAGTCGCCTCCCTGTACGATCTATAGGTTCCTACTATTTCTTCATCCGAGGCTCTTGGCTGCCTTGTGCGTCGGGTGCGTTGATACAGGCGTCGGGACCTTAGACATAAGACGCGCAAGTGCGCGATGTGTTCCGACCACCAGTAAACCGCACCCGGGCGCTGAGCGCACCTGCGAACCAAGCGAACCAAGTCGCTTCCTCTTCTGGATCGGGCGAGATCCGCTGGGAATGAACATCTTCCGGCCACGCTGCGACATTAGCAGCTGCAATGAGCATGTCTCGATTGAGCCGCTTGAGGGCCCAACGTCGCGCTGGTGGGTTAGGAACTGGACGGCTCGGGCTATCTGAAGGGCGCAGTGTCACATCAAAAACGATGTAGCGATGGTCGGAAAGTGTGACCATCTCCTCCGCAACCCTCCATTCTGATACCATACGAGCAACAGAAGGAGTCGCCCATGAGAGATCTACAATTGACTCCCCCTGCCACCGTACGCATGTGGATACGGACCCCTGATTTATGTAAAAGTCGGAGGTCAAGCGACGCCGCCCAGTCTTGTACCGCGTTTCACCTCGGCGTGTCCCGGGTATTCCCCTAAGCTCTGGAGTGAGCATTGAAGTCACCCAGTACGAGCACCGGTCGGGGCGAGCATTTGTAGCGTATGCAGTTCGCAACCCCCCTCGAATTCGGCGAGAGAAATGTTTGGAGACACGTAAGTAACAGCCCACTACAGTCAGAGAACCCCATTCCACTGCAACCCGTCCATGTCCCCTATCTAGTAGGGAGCAGTGAGACCCATCGTTTCCAATAGCCCAATAAATAGCGACTAAGTCCACAGTGTCCCGGAACCAGCGAGGATGATCCCTAAGACCGTATGGCTCCGCTACCACCGCCAAGGCAACCGACCACTCCGCAATAGTCTGTAGAAAAAGATTCTGCGCGCTGCGGCAGTGATTCAGGTTGCACTGGAGTACTTTTAGGGCTGGGAAGGCGATGTATCCATTTCCTCCGAAGGGCCTGCACCCAATGGTGCTGGCGTCGATCTTTGAGCTGTGGCTGGGGCAAGCGAGGCCTGCTTCTTGCGCGGAGTACACTTTTTGCCCCCTAGCCGGTGATCAGACCCTGGTCCGTACACAGCGGACACCGCATGATCGGCGACGTGCACTCTCTTGCTTTGTGAGCTCCCCCGCAAGCATAGCACTGGGTGCTCCGGTCAACTACACTAGTACACTGGCAGCGGACATGCCCAGGCTCCAAGCAACGGAAGCACATCATACGACGTGCCCCCAGAACCTGAACTCTAGCCAACGTCCAACCTAAGCGCATGCGCTTGTCAGACGCCAGCTTTTTTATTGCCGCCAGTGGGCCACGGACCCACACGTGCCCCAGAGAAGCATATGGACGACGAATTTCACCTACTTTCACGTCTTCGGGGTTACAGCCTCCTACCTCAGCGATAGCAGTTGCCACTTCTTCAGGCGTGACAGCATCATCAAGGTCCATAATCCTTGCCTCCGCTCGCTTAGTTGGTCGTGAAATTTTCACATCAAACTCGGCAAGGACCTCCCGCATACGTCTAGCGAGATTGTCTGCCTTGGTAGAAGATTCGGTGCCAGCGACAGTAAGCACCATCCCACCATCAGCCGCCCTCCTCTGGCCGACAGTGTCAATGCCAAATTCAGCTAAACGAATTCGCTGCCTCACTGCGGACATGACCTCGCCGAGTTTAGCACATGACCCCTCTCTTATTGAGACCGTAATAGCTGCCGTGGCAGGAACCTTTGGCAGTTTTATTTTTGGGGTTTTCCCCTTAGCAGAGGTTGCAGGTGGGGTATTGGACTTTGCGCTGGGTTGGGAAGTCTTGTCTCTCTTAGTCTTTCTCCCTACCACTGTTGACCAGGCCTCCGTCCTAGTCATTGCTTCATCTCGCAGAGCCGGCGAAGCTTGCGCAGATGCCGCAGACACAATAGGCAAGTCCACAACTAAAGCCACTGCTTTGCCTTTTCCCTTACCATTCCTTTTACTTTTGCCTGCAGTATTAGGTACTAGGTTCGGACCGGCAATCGGCTGCTTATTCGCATCCGTTGAAGAAGCCGTCCTCATGTCTGCAGCAAGTGGCGGACGCGAGGACTTCTCTGGAGGCAACCTTCTCTCCATTGCGGCCAGTTTGGCGTCCACCATACCGGCTAGGGCTATAGAACGTCGAAACTGGGCCTCCAACTCGTCCGATCGAGAAGGCCCGGCAACTGCAGCGGCCAAACTGGGACCCATCGATGAGGTTGCCACAAGATCACCCTGACGACTTAAGAGGCTGACCTGCGCTGTCAGCTTCTCGACCTGCACTGAAAGACTGGTAAGCCGAGCCTTCAAGTCGGCGTTTTCCGTCTCCAGTCTCTCAACATTGACCTCAACTGCTGATCGCGTGGCCAATTCAGCTACTGCAGCTTGGACTGTAACTGCTGCCAACTTGAGACTGTAGACAAAGCTTCCCTTGAGGTTGCGCGATTCGTTTGCAATCTCTTGTATAGATCTACCTGCAATGCAGGTGCTAAGTTCCGACGTTGGCTGCGCTTGCATGGTCTTAGCCAACATTTATGGTGTGGGCAGGTCTTGTTTTGCCGCTAACCGAGTTTTAGGCTGCTTAGCTGGTGGGCTCGCAGGCTCGGAATCTGCACCCTGCTCTCCACCGCTAGTAAAAGGCTTGCCAAGTGTAAGCGGCTTGACAAACTTCTCTCTGATAGGGATCGACTCGCTGCTCCCTGGTGCCTGCGTACGCTTGCGCGTACGAGTTCGGGACGATCTCGTTGATGTTCCGGAGGCATAAGACATTTGCGAGCAGGAAGACTCGCTAGTGTCACTTGCCACCTCGTGGGCAACCGGGGTAGGCGGGCGCACAAAATGTGCTTGGGTTTTTTTTTCCCTTTGGCACTTTCTGTGCTTTCTTCGTAGGTGCATCTCTTAACACCTCTGCATTAGCTAGATCTTGCGAGCCATACTTTCTCTGGATGTCCGAGTGTAGTTCGGTGCTAGCCTGCTCTTTAATTTCCGGAGCCACGGATGTGCTAGGAATAGAACCCAGTGACTCCACATCACCGGTACGTGAGCCACCCTGGCTCAATGCGCCCTTGAAGGGCGGGTAAAAATCCGATTGGGATCGTAAGCGTTCATTGTCCCCCCCAGAATACGTGGGACTGACCGAGCTCTGCTCGGTGAGGGATTCTCCTACTGCGGAGCAGCAGGTACCCTCCTGGGGTAGTTTATTTTTATGACGCGCTTCCATTGTTGGTGCTGAACACAGCTTTGCCTTTTTTATGGGGTGAGGTCCCCAGATCGTTGATTTTATAGAGGGGTTGTCTCCCCACTCCTCTTCATAGTCTGCGAGCCATGCCCGGTTGGCAGACTCATCACCTTTGCAACATGAACCGCTTCAAAAGCCATCGCACGGCACTAAACCAAAACCCCGACCCAGACTCGCGCCTCGAAGACTTCGAGACGCTAATCGCAAATCACACACCGTGCGATAACTCTATTACGTGAGCCATCGCACGACGTACAACAGAAACCCCCTTATTCACACTCCAAAAACTTGAAGAATAAATCGCGCACTTTCATGTCCAGACGGTGCGTCACTCGCGGTAGTCCGATGGTATGGACTCCGCCAAGTGTCCCTCTTAGTCTGGTCTCTCACTTGGACCTTTCCGGCATGAGAAACTCTACCGGCAAAGCCCCAAGATCATAGAGACACGCAAGCCCCACCACGACGACAACGTGGAGACACCCTCGGTGGGGAAGCCTTGGTTAGAACCTAGTCGAGTAGCTCAACTCCGAACCAACAAGAGAAAAAAAGAAAAACCATAAAGTCCTCATATTCACAATAATGAATTAAAATAAAATTTAAAAATATAAAGGTACTTATATCTAAGTAGGTATATATTATAATAACTACCTACCTACTAGTAGATAGGTAGGTAGTTATTTTCCGTTATTTTTTTATGTTTTTTATTTATTTTTTTCGTTATTTCGTTAGTTATATTTCGTTATTTCCATGGAAGATGGGTAGGCCATTAGTGTGGGACGCTACTTGTGTCGATACTCTTGCGCCATCCCATCTTCCTAGCTCTTCGTGCTGTGCTGGCGCTGCCGCTGCGGCTGCAGAGAACCTCAAGCGGCGGAAATATAATAAACTTGTTGGTAGTTATATTTTCGNCCTGCGTCTTGGCGCTCCTTGTTGTTCTCCTCATCGCTGCCACTGTGGCGAAGTTGTCAACAGCCTCGGACACCACGGCCTGTCATGCAGCCGTAGCGCGGGTCGCATTGCGCGGCACGCGAATCTTAACGACATCATCCGACGAGCTCTTGTCACCGTCGGCGTTCCGGCTGTGTTAGAACCCAATGGCCTGGCACGCGACGATGGCAAGAGACCGGACGGCATGTCGTTATTTCCATGGAAGATGGGTAGGCCATTAGTGTGGGACGCTACTTGTGTCGATACTCTTGCGCCATCCCATCTTCCTAGCTCTTCGTGCTGTGCTGGCGCTGCCGCTGCGGCTGCAGAGAACCTCAAGCGGCGGAAATATAATAAACTTGTTGGTAGTTATATTTTCGAGCCGTTTGGTGTTGAAACTCTCGGGTCTTGGGGTCCGAGTGCACATAACTTATTTAAAGATCTCTCAAGGCGCTTAGTTGACACTTCACGTGACCCATGGGCTGGCTTTTACCTTGGTCAAAGAATAAGCATTGCCATACAACGTGGCAATGCCGCCAGTCTTTTGGGTACACTTCCAGTCGACAGCGATGCGGATGAATTTTTTGACGCCATATATTAGGGTTTATTTAGTTAGGAGATTTTATTTTTATTTCTAGTGTATATAGTTAGTTAAGTATTTATGGAATAAACTTTTTATAGTAGCGTTCTAGTAAATGCTATTAAAATTAAACTGACGTTAAAGCGTTCTAGTAGGTAATAAATGTAAAAAAATAAATATGGATACCTATAGAACAAAGTAAACATTCATGTCAAAAAGTAGGTATACAAAAATACGAATATAAAAAAAAAATCAATTTATTAAATAAAAAAATAATAGGTATATACACGTTAATATAAACATTGGGTACACAACAATCTGTCAAATTTTTTCAATAGATTTTCAACTATATCGCCGAAGCATTAGGTTAGCCTCTTGTTAGCCACCGACCGCTCACTTGGCGCTGGTTTAATACTAAGGTCTTGAACATGGCTAGGGAGTTTATTATAAAAACGTATAGGTACACTGGCAGCTATAAGAACCACCTATATTCGTTGAGCCTGGTTTTAGGAATGACAAAATTGTGTTTGTTTCTAGTATTTACGTTATGGATATAACTGTATCTTTTAAATAGATTAATATTTTTATGTGCATACAAAAGATTCTCAAAAGTATATTGAGAGGGCACAGTCATTCAACTGACTTCCAAAAGAAGGAGGTTATCAATTCGACTGTTTTTTTTTTTGTAGTACAAATACTGACTGAATATCGGCGGCATTTCCCCACAACAGAATGCCGTATGGCATCATATTTTGTAAATAACTAAAGTATACTAAACGAGCTGTCTCTAAAGGCCGGTTTCAATAACGTACCTACCTTTAACCAACTGTCAAATTAGCTACCAACAGTAGCTGAAACGTCACGTTGCAAAGGCAAACAGTTGGTTAAAGGTAGATACGTTACTGAGACCGGCCGTAAATTAGTTAAAACCACGACTTTTTCGCTTTTTTTTGTTTAATTTATCTAAGTGGGCATTTCTGGCAACACTGCTCTAACAGCTTCATATGCGCTTGGTTTTGCTCCTGTCAGGGTATTATATGTGTTCTGTGGTTTCGCTTCGCTCGGTGATCGGTCGTTCGCTCGCTGTAGAAGAAAAAACCATTTGTAAAGGGAAAATTGTATTTTTTACTTATTTTTTGCTGTTGTAGAAAAGGTTCCTAAGACAAAAATGTCTTGGTTATTTGGGTACAGTAGGACGCCTCCGCCACCACCCTCAGATGTTCCGCCTGCAGATTCTGGGGGCGCAGCCGCACCCCCTAACCTATCTAAATCTGAAAGGAAGGCAATGGAAGCCTATCGCTTTGATTCTAGTGCTCTCGAAAGAGCTGCACAAGCAGCTAGAGAACTAGAAAGATCAAGTAAGTAGTTAAGATATGATATTTATCAATCACATTGCGCGCTATTGCATAAGCGACCGCATAACCTTACAGCGCGCGGCGAGACCTACTTTAATTTAGATAAAAACAACCATTTGGTAGTCAATATCTCATCATAAAACATTAAAAATCTTGTCTAGCAATGATGTTTTCAATATTCTTGTTATGGTCACTAAATTGCAGACATGAGTTTAATCAATATATAGAGGTTAGAATAGTTCTATTGTTCTCTAGATTAAATTCAACATTCAGTATTCAGTATAATAAAGCATCACAACTGTATGTTTACTTTTATATCTGCTTGCTAATCTGAAACTGAAAAGTTAGGATAGTCAGAGAACAATGTCAAGATCTCTAAGAATCTATAATAATTGAAACATCTTAATTATTTATTTGGCTTCCTTGGGATGTCACAAAAGTTATCTAATTCATGACATTTATTAACCTTTTGAACGCCATTGTCATGTATACATGACAAGCATACGGCATGCCCTGTACGCCAAACGTCACAAATATGTGACAAAAGGTATGGCAAATTTGTGGCTTGGCGTCAGCGTTTATGCTCTGGCGTTCAAATGGTTAAAATGATTTTCCAAACACTAATAAATCCTGATCATAGTGGAAATAATATTAGAGAAATCTAAGCAATCATAATTAGATCAGTAACTAAATAATTACATTATCATGTGCCTACATTACACTTAGTATTTGATGTAACTAGGTACCTAAGGTATACTGATTACCCCAACTAATTATGTTCATATTATTCAGAACATTCAAAGGAAGCATTGGAGCTCAGCAAGCTACAAGAAAGCACCAAACAGTCTGAACAAATGGCAAAAATCAAAGAGTATGAAGCAGCCATAGAACAAGCCAAAGTAGAACAGAAGAGAATTGATTTTGAGGAGCGCAGAAAAACACTACAGGTCCCTTTTGATTATAATCCTTATTATAAGAATCTTATTGGTATTAGTGATTAAATACAAGCTCATACACCATAACATGATATCTTTTTAAATCTATAGGAAGAAACAAAACAACATCAGATGAGAGCCCAGTACCAAGATCAGTTGGCTAAAAAGAGATATGAAGAACAACTGGCACAACAACAAAGATCTCAGGAAGAAATCCTGAGAAAGTAAGTTTTGTCTTAATATACCTCTTAGAATATGAAGGTCACTAGCAATAATATGTAAAATAAGGGTCCTTCATATTCACTGTAATGCTTTTTTCTAACAAACCGTTTAATCCTTTTTGATGATTTCAGGCAAGAGGAGAGTGTTGCTAAGCAAGAAGCTCTACGACGCGCCACTATTGAGCATGAAATGGAGCTTCGAGAGAAGAACAAACTCAAGGCCATTGAGGCTGAAGCCCGAGCCAGAGCAAAAGCTGATCGTGAAAACCGGGACATCACATTGGAACAAATTAGATTGAAGGCAGCTGAAAACAGGACGACTATCCTTGAAAGTATTAAGTAAGTAACTTACTTAAGATACACCAAATTCCATGAGAAATTATTTTTTTTTGAGAAATTTAACCCAATCAAGGAAGAAATCCGGTCTGTCATTCGAACATGCAAAAAAGCATGCTACTCATCTCATCCTAAAAAATGTGCTAATGAGCTAATTACAAAAAGCTCCATAAAGCGCCTCAACCCAAAAAAATATACTTGAGCTTAATCTGGATCATGGGCTCTAATCTTGTCTACTGTATGGTAAAGATTTTCATTGGAAGTTGCACTTTAAGACAATTTGCACTCACCACATCAGATAAATACAAACAAGAAAAAATAAACCTTAGTTTTAGTTAGGAAGTCCTAATCTCTTCAAAATGAGAGTGAACACGCTTCTTCTGGGTAAGCTCCATCGTCGACTCTGGCTCTGTCATCTATGACCTAGACTAGAGTCAAGAGCAAACTCATCTCAAATAAAAAAAAGAAATCACTATATTATTTTATCCATAGTCAAGATACCCAGATTTGGCATTATCCAGGAATGGGCAAACTTTTGGCTATCCCGCAGATCTTGCACTAGAAGAGTGCCATGCCCACCAGCGTCATTTTGACAGTTCTGAGTGTGCGGCCCTTAGAAATCAGTTTTGCCATTTTTATTGACACAAATAGGTATTAATTTGGATATGTGGCTGTAATATTATTGTATAATGAAGAAATTTTGCTGTTAATATGTGTTGGTCTGTATGCTGTTTGCAATCTGTATTTCCTTGGTTATTGTGAACATTGTACATCAAACAGCAGCATTCTAGTTGCCATGCCATTTCAGTCACACATGTAACTGTAATGTTTTACCCTTATTAAAAAAGCAGTGTTTTATTCCAGTGAGCATTCTTTAGCTCTTTCCTAGCTTCTTGAAGAATGTTGGCCCACCCCTGATATTCACAGACAATGGCAGTTGTGTTTTTTGTACTTATTAGCATTAAAGTAAATTATCTCATATCAAATATTGTAACTTTATAATAAAACAGACTAATGAATAATTAATTGATCAACAGAACTGCCGGGAGTGTAGTTGGTACTGGACTGAATGCGCTCGTCACTGATTGGGATAAGACATTAGCTGCTGCTGGTGGCCTATCACTCTTGGCTCTTGGTGTATACTCTGCTAAGGGTGCAACATCGGTAGCTGCAAGGTTCATTGAAGCTCGCATTGGTAGGTTCTTACCAATATATTGTGTCATTGAAGAAATAAGCAGTTTGCCAAGCTAACTTAGCAGCTAAAAGCAATTCTTCAAGTCTCACGAGCACTCACATTTTTCCTATTTCAGGCAAACCTACCCTTGTCAATGAAACATCAAGATTCTCAATATTGGAAGCTGTTAAACATCCAATACTTACAATTTCAAAAGCAGTAGCGAGTTTCAAAAAGCCCTCCGATGCGTTAGCTGGTGTGGTTCTAGCACCTACTCTCGAGCGGCGACTGCGAGATATCGCTATTGCTACTAAAAATACACGTTTAAATAAGGGATTCTACAGAAACTTGCTCATGTATGGACCACCCGGTACTGGTAAAACATTATTCTCTAAGGTGAGTGACTATTTATGTCTACGAAATAGTTTTTTGCTTCCTAAAAAATGTAATATATAATTTCGTTAAATATTTAACTTGTTTCTTGCAGAAACTGGCAAAACATTCTGGCATGGAATATGCTATCCTAACTGGTGGTGATGTTGCACCCATGGGAAAAGATGCTGTGGCAGCAATTCATAAAGTATTTGATTGGGCTAATACCAGTAAAAAAGGTTAGTGTGAAGCAGGTTGAAATTATTTTATTTTGGCTTTGATAACTCTTTTTTTTTAATTTGTGAAATATACATTATTTAGAGTGTTTTTGAAATCGACAGGTGTACTCCTCTTCATTGACGAAGCTGATGCATTCTTGAGGAAGCGCTCCTCTGAAAGGATTAGTGAAGATTTGAGAGCCGCCCTCAATGCATTCCTATACCGGACATCTGACCAGAGCAACCGCATAATGTTGGTGCTCGCATCTAACACACCGCAACAATTCGATTCTGCAATCAACGATCGTCTCGACAAGATGATAGAATTTGGTTTGCCAGGCCTTGAGGAACGCGAACGTTTGATTCGTCTCTACTTTGATACCTTTGTTCTCAAACCAGCATCAGAAGGAAAGAGGTAAATAAAATTCGGAAGAGCTCGAAAACAATGATGTTGATATTATGTTAAGAAAATAATTGTTTTACAGACGGTTGAGCGTGGATCAGTTCGACTACAGTGAGCTGTGCTCGACGCTGGCCGCCCGCACAGCCGGTATGTCGGGCCGAGCGCTGTCCAAGCTGGGGGTGGCGTGGCAAGCCGCTGCTTATGCCTCGGACGACGGACGCCTCACTGAGCAAATGTGCATTGACATCTGTGACGACGCTGTGAGGGATCATCGTCAGAAGGTGTGTTCTCATTTACTTGCGCCTGGCAACAACAGAAGTTCTGCTATGTCCACTAAATTAGGTGTCGCGACGGTTTCCTTGAAACTGTTTGCTGTTTGTAATCAACTAATTTTACGTTGTCTCACTCATTTTATTTTTTATTGTAGATGGAGTGGTTATCCAACGAAGAAAAATCTCGAAGCATGATGCCCTATCTCTTAGACTTACCGCCTTTGGATACTGAAAATGAAAATGCTATAGAAAAAGAAACAGTTAAGCCTAAATCCAAAAATGCATTGAAACAGAAGAACCAAGATATTGAATTAGAGAAGTGACACAGTGTTATTCCTGGCGACATTGTAGATCTAGCTGAAAACAACATATGCTCCGATTCCACAAAAAATAGAACTAACTGTGATACAGCTAACAAGTTCAAATATGACTGTAAAAAGTCTGATTTCAAAAAGTTTATTGATTTAAATGATAGAGACATGGAAGTCTTGCGGACATTATCGCAGAAGAAAAAAGCTAGCACAAGTCAGGAGTAGGTCACAATTGTTAGTGGATAATGTAGTTGTTTCATATTCATTGTTTACATAAATGTATGTAAGAATTTATTATTGCTCCTTTTATTTGGAATAAGGATTAGACGACATTATGTGTGGCATTACTCCTATGAGGTGTTCGGGGTTGGTCCGACTTGGTTATAGATTTGCACAAGAAGTACACTATATTTAGAAAGGATGTACCATGAAAAATATAAATTGTCTCTGTACTATTGCAAGGAGTTATATATTGTAAATAAACTTAATTTACAAACAGAATCTACATTAAAGTGAATTCATACAGATAGCGAAAAAAAAGGCTTCCTGTTGAAGGCACTTACTTCATAAGTTGGCTATAAAATGTGCATTTGATGTAGAATTAATTAATCTAATTCATAATAAAACATGTATTGGAGTTAATATAAATGTATGGTTATGCTAATGAGTGTGTGATAACTTTGTTTGTCTGCGATCTGGCGATACTACTTAAGTCTGCAAGCATTTTATTTGTGAGATATCGGATTTAATATTAGTAAAGTGTGAACCACTTTACTAATATTAAATCTTAATCCTAAGTTGAAAAAAATTGCTGAAGGTAAAAATAATAAACTGTTATTGGCAAATCCATGAAACCTTTATTGCAGTGAATATAATACACAAATAAGTAGTGCTGCTTCATTACTTAAAAGTGAAATATGTTTATTTTCAGTGAAAAATCTTCGAATAATGATGATATAACTGTTTAATATGCTACATAGATCAAGTTTGTTGTTATCGTTTTAGTCACACTAGTAGTGCATATTAGAATATTGTTAACAAAAAGTATTTGTTTCATTTAGCATTTTACCTAACACACCATAATACAACTATAAATTGTTGTTTGGTGCATTATTACCCTATGTCAGTGCATTACCCTTCCTTACAATCTTTACAATATACCTAGTCTGGCTCTCTTGTTATGTTTACAATTTCAAATGTTGAATATCCAATGATATGCAAATTAGATGTAATTCCCAACATATAAGTATACAACATTCACATCTCTAGGGATGGTTGATATGCTCTTCACCCTGGATCTACTCATGATTTTGTGGAGAACAGAAATTGGTGTTAATTCCTCTAAGAGAATATTTAGGATAACTTACATATCAAAGTCTGATGAATCAAGCTTGAGCTTGACCTCATGGTTGCCATGCTAATAAAGCTTGTTTCCATTTTATTTTATTTAAAAAACTTGGCCTGTATAGGCCTACCAGACTAGGTATCTAAAGAAGAATTACTCAAGTTACCTGGCACAATAAAATATCACTCCATGCCCCCATAAATATAAAGAAGACATAGCCTTATCTATCATACATTTAATTACTAGAAACAATAAAATTAGTATCCACAGATATAAATTAATTCATCTACATAAATGAAGACGAATTTTAAAGCATTTTAGTTGTTCGCTTAGCAAAAACTTAAATCAATCGCAATTCCTCAGGTTGTACATGGGATAGTGACAATGAACAATTTGCAAAGGTATACATTTTGAATTTGCCCTGACCTTAACTATAACAATAACAATTGAGACTATAAAATATATTTAAAAACGGAATAAAAGCATTTTAATGAATAGATACTAAGACTTAATTTTACATGACAGAAGTGACTGTCCCCACAATCAAACACTTTTAGCATCATTACCAAATGTGCATTAATTTGCTAGCTTACATAAGTTCTGACATCTTAGAGCTTAGGCAAAATATTTTATAATATTTAAACAGTGTATATTTTTGGTATGCACCATTCTTAATAATAATATTACAATATATATGTTATTTCCACATTTATGACATTAAAGACAAAATATAGTAGCTACCATTTAAAACAAGTTTTTCTTTAATTAATCATCTGTATGCAAATAATATATTACATTTTTACAAGTATTTAGCAAAGGAATTACATACACATGTCCATAGACATGTATAATGTCTAGGGCTTGAACTACACTTTACACACAATAGATGTTTATATTATGAAATGCTTTTAGTTGGTTTTGTTCCCTGAGCAGCAAGAGGATGGGGCTGGAGCTGCTTCGTCGTCCACCACCACAACTTGTGATGTTCTGTTCACATCTGTTTGAGAGTTCTGCTCGTACCTCTCAATCATTGTCCTTGTAAGATCCAGGAAGAGCTCCTCCACTCCTTGGTTTAATTTTGCTGATGTGTAAAAATGTTGAGCACCAACCATGTTGGCGTAGCTGAAATACAAGAATGTTTCTTTCATTTATATTCCTTACTGTTATTATGATATACATCAACAATCTGATTGCAATTGTATGTCAATCAGGTGATGAAACATACCTCTCTGCTTCTTCTAGGGGAACCGTCCTTTCATGTTCCAAATCTATTTTATTTCCAGCAATTGTCAGGACTATATCAGACCCCAACATCTTTTTCAGTTCCTTCACCCAGTTTTTCACCTGTAATAAATCTCCATCTATAATACCCTCGTTTTTCAAAGTGGTAATAATTCTCTACTAAAGGTGGAATCAAACCTTAAAGTTGTTTGGAATATTGTATGAGTGGCTGATTACACAGTAGGAAATTTATGTGACAGCGGGTGGTGATGGGTACTGCGCAGAGAAACGCAAGTTTCACAGACAAGTTTTAATCAACATATACTTTACTATTCCATTTCTAAGCAGTCCAGGTTAACTTCTTGTATGGCTATGTTGTAGCAGCGCTTTAATTCAAGAAAACCAAGTGGATGTCTGATTACATTGTTTGAGTCATTTGCCTAATCTGCCTTACTTATCAACATGACATTTTCAACTTCAAGTGTTCTTTATTCAGCACTAGTGTCACATTTTAATGCCTTGTGTTGCTGAATATGACTTGAATATATTTTTAAGAGATAACATATATCAGATACTAGCTATTGCCTGCAACTTCATATGCGCATATCTTGATTTTTCCCATTCACATATAACCTATAGCCTTCCTCATGAATGTGGCTGTCATATACAAAAGAATTTTACAATTCCGACTAGTAGGTCCAGAGATTAGCGCATTCAAACTAACAAACACTTTATTATATTAGTATAGATTACCTTTCCAAAAGAATCTTCATCAGTTATATCATATACTAGAATGGCTCCATTGGAATTTCGATAATATATAGGACCCAAAGCATGGAATTTTTCCTGCCCTGCAGTGTCCCAAATTGAAAGGTTAACACGCTTCCCATTAATGTTTAACCTTTTATTCAAAAAGGTAGCCTGAAACAAAAATGAATGTCAATTCCAGCAACAACAGCTCAATGCTGCATTTGAGAAAGAGATTTGATCCATCCCAAAGCCTGGCCAAACTCGCAGAGCACAGTGTTGCCTTGAAAGAGGATTTTCCATATAACCCAAATATTTTGTTCAGTCAGCTTGTTACCCAATGGAATTGCTATTACATTTTAAATAGTGTAATTAATACCCAAACAAAATAAATATTGAGAAAGTAATGTATTACTTCAACAATAGGCTACACTGTTGGAGTGATACAAATTTAATATTTTTTAAATGATCGTAGTCAGAGGCTTTGAGTCGTAGATACCTGCAGCGTAGTTAGATGTTTGTCGTTGAATTTATCTTCGATGTAACGCAGTAATAAAGACGTCTTTCCAACACATCCCTCCCCCAGTAAGACAACTTTGAAGTTGTGAGTGCCGCTCGGCGCGGTAGCCATGATAATAATTTAATAGATCCTTGGCTTGAAACCTTGAAAAGTTGAACTAGGCAAATTAAATTTGTAGCAGTCACAAGAAATACGTAATAAACTTTACACAAGAGCAAATAGCTATTTTACATCGCGAACAAACACAAAAGCATTTCTTAGGTATTCATCACAAATTATTCGATGGATTAATGTACCTCGTTGTATAAAATAACGATAAGATTCAGAGAACTTTCCAGTTTGTAGAATACAAATGTATATTTTTCAACAATTCTAATGTCACAAGTGAATAGGTGAAGTGAGTAGGTAGCTATTGACATAAATCAAAAGTGACAGCAGCTGATCTCAACCATAGACAAGAACTTTTTTTTTAAGGCGAGAGCATAATTTAGTATTGTGCCACAATTTGAATTGAAATTTGAGCGAAGGCAAAGGCACGGACTCTACCAAAACGGGGATATGTATAGCGGAGAAGAGACGAGATGCTTGATGCTTTAGGGTATATCAACTGAAGCTATGCAGAAATGCGTACAGACCGGAACAGAGATGTATAGGTTCATTGGGGTCACGACCTCCCCATGGGCGTACCTAGGATTTGAGCTAGGGGGGCTCATACCCGTTTCGCTGATTGTTGTGCTCCATGGCCGAAGACTATGCACTTCGCCAAATAAATTGTTTGTTACGATTTGGCTCAAAAACTACTCAACCGATTTTAAAAATTCTATCGTCATTAGATAGCTACATTATTAATTAAAACATAGGCTATATTTTATCTTCGAGAAATACCAAAATTTTGCCTGTTTTCAATTCAAATTATTCAATCAAAACCCGGGTGGAATGGAAAAGTGGTGATTTTGGTATCATGATATAATCCTTAAAAAGTGAGATATTTGATTTTATATTTTTTTTACACAGATCTAACAATTTTTGCATAGTCAATCCCTGACGGGGTAAACGAGGTGAATAGTGGCGCTAATCCTGAGACCACAGAATCAGCAGCAGAAATGCTAAAACTTTAAAAGGGGATAGAGGGGGCATTGAAGTTTGTGGAGTACCTCTAAATCCACGCGGATGAAGTCGCGAGCGAAGTGCTACTTCTAGATAAAATCGTGTAAGAAATATCAAATAAAAAATAACGAGTGAAAAGTTGTTTATTTTCCAACAACTCATTTTGTTCAGAGCAACACATTTTTAATTGTCACGTTCTAGTTTCCAGTAACAGAAATTGCCAAAAAAATTGACGTTTATCTTTTCTTCTAAAGGGGGG
>NDFZ01005481.1:171995-182350 GCA_002192655.3 Mamestra configurata | reverse complement strand
GGGGGGGGGGGGGGAGGGCTGCCCCCTCTGCCCCTTGACTCCTCCAAATCGTACACGTACACGTCAATTTGACAAAATATCTCAAAATAGACTAATCACTAATATACATAATTATTAACCGGGGCTGGGTACATACTATAGGTCCCTAGTTTTCGAGCTCGCTTCGCTCGCTTTGCATAAGCTGTCTAGGTTTTTGTACTTACATACGTTGGCAACATTACTTTTATGTCTGTTTCGGTTCTCCTTCTCACCTACAAGAGGAACAATCTATCTTTTGCATCCAATTATTCAAGTTTTATGTTTATGCCAGAGAAGTCTCACGGTCGACTAAGTAACTTCTATGACTGTATGGAGAAGAGGTGCTAAAATTTTCGAACTCACTTCGCTCGCCCTAATATCCATAGTTCTCCAGCTTACGCTTTAGCCTTCAAATAAACATTTGTATAAACGAATATCTAGCGCGAGACAAGGAACTATTTTTTTTCCGGGCTCGATTGGCTCGCTCTAGCATCCTTAGTTCTCCAGATTATGCTTAAATCAACAAAAAACGTCTTAAGTACGTAACAGACGTCAGCACATCAACCTACAACAATCTGATTTTCAAGTATTAGGTTCAAGGTTGATTGGGAGTTTCGGGTAGCTTTAGGTATGTGCTGGCGTCTGTACGTCTACGATAAGAAGAAAATCGTATCTGAGACATGGAACTTAAACTACACCTAATGGGGCTTTAGGCGGTGTTAAATTTTGTATGGAAGAATCTTAATCCTCTGTAGGTTACAAACTGTAACTTACATAGGTACCGTTCAAGGACCTAACAAAATTATACGGAACAGGTAAAAAAAAAACTAGATGGCGCTACATGTCGCAAAAAGCAATTTGTTTTACAGTCTGTATTTTCGAAAAATGCTGATCCGTTGCGATTTCGAACATCAGTAAAGTAATAAAATATGCAAGGTAGCTATGCAGCAACATCAATGCCGCTACATGAAAAACTAAGAAGCGAAATTTGTACGGCAACAAAAAGAACCGCAACGCCGTCTATCCTGTCAGCGACGAACTACCAACGAAATCCTGCATCGCGCAAGAAAAGTTCTGCGTGCGATTTGAACATATACAACAGTCCGAATATATCGGGCAGTTGCCCACCAGACACAACAAGCGTCTGGTCGGAGGATCCTCCTATTTCAGTGGATGTATGCGGGATTTTACTCTCTGTTCTGCATACCTCTATACTGGTACCAGATTCAGCTGAATACCAGTTTTTTAAGTGGATAGACTGCCTATCTGGCCTCCACAACCCAGTAACTGGGTAACACAATATTTCTTGGCAAGACGTATCAGACTGCCAAAGATCTACAAATGACAGCCAGTACAACGGCTTAATGTAGGTAAGTACCTACTTTCCCAGGTACGGAGGAGTCTCGGTATGTTAAGATGGTCACCCATACACAGACCGACCTCGGTTAGCGTTGCTTGAAGATCGATCTTAGCGGTTGTTATTATTTTGCGACGTACCTAGCTACCTATTTGCTACACGAAATCAAAGAATTACTTCGATAAACTTTTATCGTTCTTAACATAGGCTGCAGTAGGTACTGAAAATATTGACTCCTAACCTATTATGCTTGTAGGCAACCCTTTCTAATTACCTACCTATTATGTTATATATAAAAAAAAAATAAAAAGGAACCTAATTTTATTTATTTTTGTTATGTTGAATAAATAAATAAAAAAACCCTCCTTGAGTGACAGGGTTAACGCTTGGTTCGATGAAGTACTCGGCAAAAAAATGTTTTTTCGAAAGATCCAAATACACTGAAATACTCACTGTATTTGGATCTTTCGAAAATCAGTCCCTTAAGGGGTGAAAAGGGATTATGAATTATGAACTTTTAGGAGAGGTTTTTACTGCTTGCTTCAATTAACTGGAAAATTGATACAAACAATCTGAAAGTACAGTCGCCAGCACATCAGGCTACCCGAAACTGGCGAATTTTCCTAATCAACCTTGAACCTAATGCCTTAACAATAAAGTTGACAATCTTTTAAAAAAAATTGACAGATTGTTGTAGCTTGATGTACTGGCGTCTGTACAACAGTGGCATTTGAGATATCTTTTTATTTAATCCCCCATCGGAAAAAGGGTACCTATACGTCTATGCAAAATTATATTATGAAGAATATTCCAAAACTACCTTTTAAAAGGGATAGAGAATTTATGAATATGGAAAAATCGAATGATGTTTTTGATGCAACCCACACTCATAATCAAACCATTAAAAATAATTATGATAGTTATCATTTATTTTTAACCGACATCTGAAAAAGAGGTGGTTCGCCATTCGACTGAATGGTTTTTATCTATATACTAATACTAGTTACTAATATACTTATTTACTTTTGTGTATCTCTTCTAATGTTATATATAAAATTCTCGAGTCACAATGTTAGTTACCTTACTCCTCCGAAACGGCCCGACCGATTTTTATGAAATTTTATTACCGGATTATCCAGTTAATTGGTTGTGGAGGTCTGGTAGGCAGCCGCTACACGTAAAATACAGTTGAATCCGGTTTGACTGGAAGCCGACCCCAATATAATTGGGAAAACGCTAGGCAGATGATGATTCAGTAGGTCTGAGAATCGAAAAAATAGTTTGCAATTTCACGCGATATTTTTCAATTTTACGGCGTTTGCAATTTTCCGGTGAGATATATGTATTTATATAATCTGAATCTCGGAAACCGCTCCAACGATTTTCATGAAATTTAAATAAATTTTCACCCTTCTACCAATCCCTATTTTTTTAAATCGATATTAGTATGTACTTTAATTATTTTCTATTCTCGGCGGTCGATAATTGATCATGTACCACTCGATCAGTTATTCTTGACTATTTATTAGAAATTTAAATAGAATTGAAAAAATAATTTAGTGTTGGGTAGCCTATTTATTGAGGGAGGCTTTAGGCTACGGCCAATAGGAACCGAGCATTCATGAAAAATGTGGCGCAGACGAAGTTGCGTGAGTCAGCTAGTATCTTTGTAATTTACTATATATCATTGTTATGTAGTATAATGGTCTCTTTTTTTACTATGTGTTTGTTGCTGTTGTGTTGTGTCTGTGTCGAATAAATGTTTTCTAATATATTCTATTCTAAAAATATTTTTTAAATACAATATCATTAAAATACAACTAACTTCCAAAAACAACACTACATAGTATAGTAATTAAGTAATCAAGTAATTTCACGATTATTAGTCTAGTTGTTTAAGTATTAAGTTGTTACTTGTTTCTACATATTATAGTTCGTTAAATGTTATAAAACACGTTTTTTAATGTAGATGTAAAATGACGTACAAAGTATTAAAAATAACTTTATTTTCGGAAGCCGGTGTCAAAAAACCAAGAAACGACGACTTCCAATAATGCTTCAGTTGTATTTTTTGTAAATAGTAACTTTCTTAAAATTTGTAAACTTCGTACAAATTTAGTATTAAATCATGTTATTTCTGACTGTTTTTTCGAAATGTGTATCGTCGAAATATGATCATTTACAATTAAATTTTAAAATCAGATCAATTAATTCGGATATACCTACTTACTTCGAGGGCTTATGATTTCAAAGGGTAGGATGTTGCATTATTTAGGGTAGGTACTTATTGCTTGTGATAAGCCTAACCTAGTCTCAAATTGCCCACCATACAGCAGTTCATGAAACTTATTACCAAGCATTTCCTCGATGGGCACGCCACAATTGCGGCGGTAAGGCCCCTCGTTGGGGTGTGGCTGGAGAGGCGCATCGGCGTCCTCACCTTCCGCCTGACGCAGGTACTTACCGGACACGGCTGTTTCGGGAGGTACCTGTTTCGGATTAAGCGGGAGGACACGCCCGGGTGTCAGCACTGTGAGGATCGCCCGGAGGACACGGTGGAGGTCTGCCCTGCTTGGGCTGAGCAACGCCGTGTCCTCGTCGAGGCGATCGGCGGCGGTGACCTTTCGTGTCCGGCCCTGGTTGAATCCTTGGTCCGGAGCGAGGAGGCTTGGGGAGCGGTCACATCCTTCTGCGAAGCAGTAATGCTAGCGAAGTGTTGAGTGGCCCGCTGTCCGATCACCCCCAGGCCCGGGTCGAGGGCGCGTTGTGTTTCACGCGCGCCTCAAAGAGATGTCAGCATAGAAGATGGGGCCCGCTAGGGCCAGAGCCTGCCAAGGTTGCGGAATTTGTTCGAAAGAGTCACCGCGGCCCTGGAACGCAAAGGGCTTTAGAAGGAACACGGATGGGTTTTAGTCAGTAAGAGTCTGACACGCCCTTCCGCTCCACCCAGAGCGGAAGAAGTCATTTGATGATTTCCAGTCCTTAAAAAAAAAAGGTATTCATAAAAATGAATATGTAGGTTACCCTATGATTTTTATGATATTGCTTTATTGGAAGTTTACGACGTCTTTGTATAAAAATCATAAAAATATAAATTTAGAACACATGAAATTAGGGTTTACCTACGTAAGATCTATGAAATTAAGAGGTCGTTGAGAGGAGAGGGGAGAATATGCTTCAGTCGTTGTCGTAGTAGCTACATAGAACACAGCAGATGACGTTTCATTCTTCATTTTGTCTTTAACCATAAATTTGAACCAGTCCATAACGTTGGTCGTCTTATTATTTTCGAGAACTTTGAAGAAAGGGATTGTAGCTTTAGTACGATTTGTAATAAGTTTTGTAGTCTTGTTTGGCGTAGAGTCTGATAATGTCCTAGCTCTTGTTCTGCTCAAGGTAGCCGGTGGTACAAATGTTATGGCGGTAATGCGTTTTTTTGGTTGAGGTTTCCTTTTAGATATAACTTTCCGTGTTCTCATGATTGGAGCTCTGTTAAAAGTTATAGGCTGCGGCACTGGACTGACATCTGGTATTATAAAATCATTTTTTGCATTTGCAATATTAAATGAATTCAGTAACTTGTGAGCATTTCGAAAGTAATGTAAAGCATTATTTTTGTTTTCAACCTGTGTTCTTTCTTCTTTAGAAAATAAACGAAGGACATTCGGGCCATAAGCATTAGGAACTGAAGGATAAGGACTCTTTGGTATGGTTCCACTTACCAACAAATTACTAGGAGTAGGACGCCTTTGAGTTGTTTGAGCTAGAAATGGATTGGCCTCAGTTCCTCGAAGTTTTACAAAAAGGCTAGGATCAATAGTAAACCCTCTATGATATGTTGGATAGATACGGTTATCTAAAGCAGTATAACGATTTAAAACCTTATCAGTAAGGCCATGAAATGCTGAAGGAGTATCAGTTACTCCAGGAGAATCAGTTGAAGGAGGAGGATAAGTTGGATGAGTATAATCCTCAGGGTGAGGATCAAATGGATTAGGAGGCTCAGGAGGAAGATCATTAGGGTGAGGAACGGAAGGATTAGGAGGCTTGTGAGCGGGGTAATCAAGGTGAGTATCAGCAGGAAGGCTAGGAGGCTCGGGAAAAGTTACGGTGGTAGAGAGTGTAGAAGAAGGATAAAGACGTGTTGAAGCAGTTAAAAGAGTTTTAGTAGGATATTTATTGTAGTGTTTTTCTGTAGTAGGAATTGGTGGAGTAGTAGGATAAGGAAAAGTTTGAGTAGTTTCTTCTGTTGTAGGTGTTGGAGATGGTGTGGTAGTCGTAGGACGATCTGGAGTCTTTGTAGGATGAGTGGCAAATGTCGATAAAGTAGTTTTAGGAGGGCGTGGAAGTGGAGTGTTGGTCATATCGTGCAATGTAGTAATTACCGCATCATCATAACCAAGCTTTCTGACAGTCTCACTTATCCAGTAAAGTGCAGGAGCTAGTGCGGTAAAACTCCGTTGAGGAAGTTTGCATCTGTCCTTATCTGTGATACCCATTATGCCAAATATTCTGTCTTCTATTATTAATGGCACGCCTTGTTCTTGCCGCTCTTGACAAACTTGTATAGTCCGTTGTGTGACTCTGTTGGTAGCGCAAACATAATATCCGAATGGTTGTTCTATGTAACAACGCTCAACAATAGCTACTGCTAATCTTGGCTTATCTGCGTCCATTATGGGGACCAGTGCTTTAAGACCCATGGTAGACAGATTATCTAGAGCAATCAATTTCATGAACTTTCTTTTTTTCCTATCTTTTTGAGTAACCACTAAAGCAATGTCGTTTCGCGTAATATAATTTTTTCCTTGTATAAAGTTCCTGTAATGTGGGTGAATAAATGTTTTCACAATAGGCAACTTTCCTACTGACACACATTTTTCAGCGCAGTTTGAGGTAGTCAGCACAACATTAGGCAAAATGAATGTGCCTATACAGCCCTGGTTCGGCCTATGTTTGTCACTCTTACATATGAGACGCTCTAAACTTGATATTGAGATGCTTCGGATACACACAACGCAAAAACCAAATAGTATATAAAGTTTTAGAACTCTGTGCAACATTTTGTTATTAAATTATTTCAACTATAAAATCGTTATCACATTTATGGGAAACATTATTGTTGTATTTTTACGACATTTTTTTTGCGAAACTGTGATTTGTTTTATTTTAACGCTGTTGGTTCGGTTTGTTATATCTAATAGCTATATTGAAAATGCCTTCATCATAACATTATAAGAATATAGTACAAATTAAAAAAATGCTTTGTGCCACCATTATGGTTTTGTCTTGATAACCGTACCTATGTATTTACGTGTGGCTTACTTTTGTAGACTATACCATAATGTGCTACGTCTGACGAAGTCTTAAACTGCAACTTAAGATATTTCTAAAAAACAAAGCCAAGAAGGGAATCACCTACGAAAAAGTATCGAGTAGGACATGTTTGGTGGATAATTTTTCGATTTTCCGATGCCTTTGAAGACTGTTTTGATTTTTGTTTTGGTGCCGATAGCTACATATTCTTAGGTATTAGATGGCATATTTTTAGTGACTACTCATAAAACGGAACAATGTCAGTCTGAGAAGTTTGGTGTGCTCCAGGGCAGCATACTGGGTCTGGCACTGTCTTTGTGTGCAGCTTAACAGATGACGATAGGCAAGAGGCAGGTAAACTAGTGTTTTCAAAAATAGTCATATTATCAAAAAATTAATTATGCTCATGTTAAGGTGTTGCTTAGCTGACCTCGAAGGCACATGTGCTCAAATAAAATCCTAAGAAAAGTGAGGTAAAGAGAGGTGAGATTGCCGCACTACTGCAGTGTTTCCGAAGTGTTCGCAGACGCAAGACTGGCTTTCATGCACAAATGTTGCTTTTCTACCAAAGACTATATAACCTCTCTGTATGTTCTCTACCATGCACTGGGTATGCACCAGTCTTAGCAGTATTAAACTATTGCAGACCCGTGGAACGACCCTATGTTTGCTCGGATACGCCGGCGTGACACTGTGGTGACAAATAGTTCGTCCTGTTAGATGCAGGCATGCACATGGTACATACTAACTAATACTAATTTATAAGTTGTACTTATACTACTAAATAGACGTCATTTTAAAAAAAATATGATGTAAACTTTCTTAGTTTTCAATGCTCCGATATTACCAAAGATAACTTTTTCCATTGATTTTCCTGAAATCTTCCTAGTCTGGCAGAACTCCAACACGTTTTCCAGAGTTGATGTAAACGAATATTTTTGTTTGACGTCATCCAACGTCATCGCTGCTTCAGGTAAACCTTCTTCACTTTGGTAGATATCACTAGTTTAACATAGTGGGTGTAAATTGAAATCGAAATATGATGGAAGGAAGAATATGTTTTGTTTTATTAGAAGATATGGTTTGTATATTCCTTCAGGTTGGCGAAGGTAAGAGGATCATGGTTATTCTATTCCGAGACTGTTATAGCTAAGGTACACATAGTATAAAATTGTTTGCTTTGAGTGGTGTGGCATATTGACGAAGTGCAAAAGGAACGCAGAATTAATCATTTTCCAAGTCAGTAATCTGAGAAGCAGCTATTACATTTTATTAGGAAACGTTTATAGATACAATGAGTCGTGGCCAGCTGGAGCGTGGAGTGTGGAGTGTAGAGCGTTCCGTATGGACGAGTGGGAATTAATGTGGCGCCGGCGCCCGCGCACGCGCGCGAGCGGCATTCCACGCGCGCTTCAGGAAAGTGCATCCGCGAATAACCACTCCATCAAGCAGGTCTCGTAATGCTCGATATTAAGCTATCACGCGCCGCTGCCCCGAAATAGAACCATTCCATTCATAAACAATGCACATCATGAATGAAATACCTACTATCGGATTTACTAAGTACATTAACCACTCTATGAACGCCATGTTCTGGACTCTGGTTCGCACAAATGAAAGTACGTATTGCCATAAATCAAGATATCGTGATGGAGTTATGCGGATGAGCCGCTATTAAAATGCCAGTAATGTTCCAACTTCAATTGCAATGGGCTAGTTCCGATACTAATAATATAAATAATAATCAGCTGGCGTTTCTTGTGCGTAGGAATTCCAACAATATCGCTCGGTAAATTAGCTGCGATAAAACGGAATGCACGGAACAAATAAATACATATTACATGGTCGCCAGGGTGAGCTAATAACCCAACACGCGCAGTCGACGTTTGAGGGATTTTATCAGTTTTGCGTACCTACGGATGGGAATATTGTTGTAACTGAAGTAGACAGTGATACGATTGACGTATGTAGGGTATATTATTCCGATTCTGTCATTCTGTAACATATCTTATTTTTACATGTTTTCGGTAGGTATCCATTTATGGAAGTCAGAACAAGTGATGAATAGTAGGTACAAGCAAACGACTATTTATTGCTTTTCCTAATTAATTCGTGGAGAAGTTCTATTAGGGAACTTCTGCGTCAAAGCTTGTGTCAGTCCACAATTTCTCGAACCGACACGGAGATATTAAAGACTATAATTTTTTTTTGTCAACTGAACATTTGGCAATTTATCAAGAGTTTACAATCTCTCAAGTTATTTTATAATCTTACGGAGTTAGCCATTTTCCGGCGACTGATATATCGGAGACTATTGAATTTGAATGGGATTTATTATATATGTAAGATTGTAATAAATCTTTATTAGATTATTATTTCTCGATATATTATGAAAATATCGTTTTTTATACAATCAATCCCATCCAAATTCAATAGTTTCCAAAATAACCGTGTCTTATAAGAAAAAATAGTTTACAATTTCATGAAATATTTTACAATCTTACGGCGTTTGTAATTTTCCGGTGACATATACATAACGATTTAATCATAATATTTCAAGAATGTATAATCTAATCAAGATCTATACGTGACAGATATGTATATTGTCCTACTAGTGAGATAAAAAGTTCCGATGTAACAGATTCGTTTAATTTTGAGTTCAGAAAAGGACAGCTAACCGTACCGTGCATAGTTACCTCGTGATTATTTTACCACCATTTCCAGTGTGTTGAACATAGCAATATAAAAAAACTTATTTCTTAAAAATTTATTTTTATATATTTTGCAGGTCTAAGGTCTCCAAATCTTTTGAAACAATAATGTGGGATCACTTCTTGTTTTCATGGTGTTTGACTCAAACTAAATTTTGTCCGACTAGTAGGTATTTGCAACCTGTACCGTGCTCTATCATTGGCCTCTTTTAATTAATCCTGAAAGGTGAAGTTGGTGTTGCACGACGAGCGACTAAGGAGGTGACACAAGTCTTGAGATGGGGCTCCATACTGACACACAGTGGGATCAGTTAAAGTATTTTTTACCAATACTGGTAGAGAAGTGTTTAGGTACACAAAATTATTATAATATTTTTTTTCTAAATTAAGGAAAAAAGCTAGACGTAGGTAGTAACGTATTTATTTATCCATTACATACATAATATTATAGTCTAATACACGTAAGTTAATTTAAGTGGTCGTTATTAGTTTGCCCTGAACTTGGGAGGTCCGTAGGTTTCGTGGGGGACACCCTGACTAGTGGAGATAGCGCCGCTTTCGAAGCTCGCGCTGGAGGCCGTGCTGCTGACCGTGGCCGGGGACGCGATGCTACTGGAGTAGTTGGAGGAGTCCAGGGCGCTGCCCGAGTTGGCGGCCGCCGAGCTGAGGCCGAACGACTGGCTGTAAGTGCCGCTGGACGAGCTGGTCTGTACGGGAGCCTGGTACTGCACGCTGCCCAGACCCGACGAGAACGACGACGAACCCTCGCTGGCGCCCGAGTTCACTGACACAGAGTTACCGCCCTTATTGTAGTCCTGGACGATGTTGTTGATCACAGCCTGGGAATCTTCCTTGTTCTTGTACTTGATGAAGTATACTTCTGGCTTGGATGGGGGCTTCTGTTCAATCTTGGGAAGGACGACATCGGGCAGCTCGTCGGGTTTCTTAACCAG
>NDFZ01005481.1:148697-171760 GCA_002192655.3 Mamestra configurata | reverse complement strand
AGTTTCTTAACCAGAACATAGACAATGGTCTTCTCTTCGTTTTGTGGTTGGATGGGGGCAATTACGCTAGGGGCGCTAGATTCGCTGGGTGCCTTGACGAAGATGATCTTGTAATGTTTCTGGGGAGGAGGCAGTACAATGGGTGCGCGGGGTCTGACTTCTTCTTGTTCTTCAGGGGCGGCGTGCACGTAGAAGTGTTTGAACACTTGAGCGGGCTGCTCTTGCACTTGGTAGTAGTTCTGATATTTGTTAAGGGCGGCTTGGTATTGGCTGGAGGATTGATATTGAGTTTGGAATCCGGTGTTGTATTGTTGACTGGGCTGGACTACCTTGACGCCGCTGTTGGAGCCGGAGGTTTGGTAATATCCAGAGCCGCTGGCCGAAGTTTGGTACCCGGTGTTTTGTTGACCATGGTTGCTAGCGTAGCCGGTGGTTTGATGTCCGAGGGTGCTAGTGTAGCCGGTGTTGTACTGGCCAGAGTTTCCTCCCAACTGGTAGGAAGGAACTCCATACGAGGTCTGTGGCACTTTGTAGTGGTAACCGAGTCCGACGTCGGCTGAGACAACTCCGAGAGCTAGCAGTAATACCTGGAACAAAGACAAGGTTTATTATTGCAGTTACAAATGTGTTGACTTAGCACCTTACATGCATGGTCATGAAATGGTAAGAAAAATGTCTAAACTCTATGTCCAAAAGTATTGTCTCATGATTTCATGAATGATAGAAGCAATTAAGTGGTTTATCAAAGCATCAGGCTTGTTAGTAGAGGTGTGGGTAGCTCGTTGGGAAGCTCCGGGGCCCGAGCGGACGTGGAGCCGCGGACCGGTCGCGTCTCATCGTCTCAAGTCGTGACCACTCAATACCACTCGATGTTGCAATACAGAACGCGTTCCGGAATGAGATCTAGTTATATTATTGATGGACTCGCTGAGGAATGCGATTAACAAACGGAGCTCAAGCGATTGATCGATTCTCGCAATGTCTGTCTATGTCACCAGATAATTGCAAATGATATGTGCGATTGTAATCTCTTGATAAATTGTCAACTGAACATTTGGAATACTTTTACGCATCAAAATTTGAAGTCGCCTACATATCGTCAGTTTATGCCATGTTCACAATTTCTCGGAAAGACTTCGAGAGACTATAGACTGTCAAATCATGCGTAAAGAAGTATTCAAATGTTCAGTTAAAATTGATCGAGAGTTTACAATCTCTCAAGATATTTTATAATCATACGGAGTTTGTCATTTTTCGGTCATAATCAAAAATAGTGTTGTAACCTGAAACTACGCGGACTTATGATGCCTCTTCTGATGCAATAACACGAAAACACACCTAGGTTTCAGAACACCTTTGTCACACCCGACGACGAAACTTTAATTGTATCGCGCTACTATCAAACGCTCTTTCCGGATAAAACAACCAATTTATTGAATCCCAATAACATAACACCTTTACAATAACATTAGATAAGAAATATCGAAGAATAGAAAGTACGGGCAAGGTCACGCGGCACGCCTCGCATGTAGGAAGGTAAGAGATGGTACAATGCTTGGTGTGGTCGCGTCGGTTGCGCAACCACCGCAACTCTGGGGTCAGCGGCGGGTGCGATGAACTTGACCATGGTTGCCGGTGGCTTCCAGTTCCACATACTAGGTGCAACAACCAAGTGTTACAACATACAACTTCGGATGGAGGTCGTTCAATTAACTGAGCACAGATTACTGTAATTTCCCTACGTTAGTTTTGGGTACCGCAACAATTACTTTTCTTGTAATGGCTTGTTATGTTAGCAGTTAAATCAATGAGATATTTCAAGTTATGAGGAGTAAAACGATAAAGCGTGGGTGGAAATTGTATCTAAATTTTGATGTAATGCGGTGGGTTATCAGGAAGGTAGTTTTTGAGTCAGTGAGTTGAAAAGTCTATTACAGGATCGCGCAGGCGCGCTGTGTCCTTCGTAGAGGTTCTACGCTTAGCCATTACGGTGCTACGCGGATCTGTTTTGCCAAGTTGCCATAAATCAGTATTTTTGCAATAGAGTGCGAATTCACAGGATAATTTATAATCCTATTTGTTAAAATTTACTAAGCAGTGGTCTCGTGTGCAATGTGAAATAAGCTATGGATTACTATCTAATGAATATTTAAAATATATCCTTTTCACTTGCTTCAGATTTTGCAGGGAGGACAAAGTTTATAATAAATTTATTCAAACTGTCAACTGGCTCAGCAGTCATTGAATTTATCTAACATGTCTAATATTATGACTAAGTATCTGTCACATTTAATAGTGTGACATTATATTTTTTGTAGTCCCTCGTCTACAACCTTTTAGACTAATTAGGTATTTGATTGAACTCAGGAATTGGTTATATATTCGTGATTTAGTATATTTACATAATTTGAATGGTGATTGGTGGTAAATTAAAGATAATATAAACATATAATAATATCTAGTTATGAAGACATTCTACAATTAATTATTCTTTGATTTAAAGTCACTGAGCAGGTATAAAATTCCAATAGGTATTTCACATCTAAGCAGATTGTAGGTAGGTACCTTACTTGTATGTTTTTTTTTTTCCAGGAAAAACCGCTTCAGAGGTCAGAGCAAATAATGAGATCCATTGACATTGGAGATAATGCTCCGAGTTTAATAATACAGCTACGAATTGTTTTCAAAACTAAGTTTATCCTGCGACTGAGCACCCGTAGAACTGAACGGTGCAGTTTTCAGGATAAATTGCTTATGACACAGCGACAGTGTAGCTTTTTACAAGTTATAGAATTTTCGAAAATGGATCTACTTTGAGAGTTAACTTTTACACACAAACAAACAAACAATTTTACCGTTTAAAATAATAGTTGAGATACTTTTTTTTCTTATAAATTGGAATTTGGCAAACCTATTGAAGAAATTTCTGATTTCTTGACTGCGATTTAGGTTGTAACTTCAAACTAAATTCTATTCCATATATGGTCGTTATTAGAAATGTAATTGATTTAAAAAAAAATCAAAGTCTAAAATATTTTGATACTTGTACCTAACATATATGTAGGTATTCGCAACTGACAAATTAAGGAAATTATAAAGTTATGATGTCGACACCAGATAAATTCACAATAAAGGTCATTGCCCTTTTCTTAATATCTCTGCGTGGTAACCTACCTGGAAAATACAATTTCATTACTATTAAATTTAAAGGATTACGATAAATGTCGATTAAGGACAGCTTAATGTTTTAATTTCTTTTCTCGGAATAAAATATGTCAATAAATGTAGGTGGGTCAATGACCGTTATTGCAAATTTATTTGGCGTCGACCATAGTTTGTGATACATACAGTACATATCTAAATACAAAATTAAATACTTATGTACAAAATATTCACATCCGCTTTGCCACTTTTTTTGAATATCTAATGACATATATTAATTAATTCTATTCATTTGATCACAAATTCTAAACAACCTTAGTTTAGTCTAGGCTATTATTACAAGGATGTATATCTTCTGCCATTTAACATAGAACTACGAAATTGCGATAGGTAGATTTATTATATAATCATGTTTACCTACACATTTATTTATTCTGAAACTACCTATATGCATTTAATGAAACCTGTGGTTCATAACGAGTTTCCTATATTTTAGATTAAATTTAAGATATCATCACAAGAATAAATAATATTAATTATGAAATAATAGATATAATTTATATAGCTTTTTGATCCGGTGATCGTTTTTACAAGTTCTACACCGTCGTCACAATGTCTGTAAATACATTTATGTATTCGAGAACTATTTCTATTTCTGAAAACACCGACTGAATTTTATGATCCAAAAGGATAGGAAAATTCTGAAGGTGTTTTGTGAAAGATTAGTATGGAAGGGTTATACGGGAAAATTAGAACGGAAAAAAGAAGAAGATTCACCGAAACGTAAATAGCTGCGACGCTACGACCGAATCATAAGCATAAAGAAATGATGTTAAACATATTTAACGATTGACTGAATTTCATCATAAACCATGTAAGAACACCGAAGTGGAAGAAGTTAAACATTTCAAACGAAGCTGTCGTAATTGCTTAATTTGATGCACTAATCAACCGAATGTTGGCAATGCTTAAAATATTACTGTATTTTTAGTGAGGGTAAGGTCGCCATGACCATGCTATCCTCTTGGACGCAAAATGCCCAAACAGCCACAACGATCTATGATATCCAGTAACTACCTACTTTTATTAGTCTATCGGCAGGACTTACAACTTTTGGCCTTTGGGAGATGCATACTTATTCGTTAATCCACCTTTAGCCCTTACTTTTTATCTGTACCTATGTATCATGTAAATGGACCTCTTCTGCAAAACTCCACGCTTCAGTTTAGATCTAGCGGTTTAAGCTGTGTGTTGTCAGTCAATGAATTAATTAAATTTATTATGTTGATTTCTACATTGACATTGAATCTACAAACATTATTGTGCATTAAAGATAGATATGTCTGATGTGAGTTGACCATCTTGTAAATAATCTTAGATCAGTCCACAAAATATATATTTCCATAATTTTATTAAAACACAATCATGATGTAACATTTTATAATACTTTAAATGTGGTTTTTAATTCACGGTTTCAGGGTCTATTAAAGCTTTGAGATTTATAGAATTAAAATAGTGGGAAGGTCATAGAAGATTATGATTATGACTGATGATCAACATAACATATACATGGTGTGTACTGGTCGGACGTATCTCATCGTCTTTAAAATAACAAATGATATCAAGCAAAGAACAAAGCTATAAGATAAAAAATGCTTTGTTACCTTCAGCAAACTTCTATTATAAAAATTTTGTTCGCTGCTATATTTATTCGTAATTGTATGAATCGAAGCGATTAATTCTAAGGTGACAGCAGATATTATTTTTCTTTTTTTTAGTCTGTTCCTTATACTTTTGGCAAAAATTGACCCGCATTCATGTTTCATCATATTAATAAAATAGTAAGTGATGTTTAAAACGCGTTGTACTTGAAAGAATTAGCAAGTCGTCGAAAGTTAGAAATGCAAATATCTATTTGGCGTAAGTTAGGCAATTTTTAGATTTCTGGCTACTTTTGATTGACGTTTACTGGGATGTGTAAATGGACCTTGTATTGTGGTTGATATGCATTATTGCTGATATTGACGTTTATATTGAGATGGGGGATTACAGACTGAAGGGCTAATGTCGCAACATAACTATATATTATGTCGTAAGAAAAGTTTAGAGTGTGGAATTTATAATCTCTTGTGATTTTATTATTGGTGACAAATGGTGACAAATATAAACGATATTAACGAAACGACGACTGGTTTATCTGTAAGATTCTTATTGCAATAATAAGAGAGACAGGAGGAGTTTATTTAAGAGTTCTTAATTATTATTTATTATGGTGCATAGTAAATAATATTGTATCTATCTACCCACTATCTACCTATGTTCAAAAAGGTGTGAGTGAATATTTAGATGGAGTGTTGTTGGTAGTTGTAGTGTTTTTTTTTCAAGAAGACACTGATCGTACCTTTTCATTTAAACTCACCACCATTATAATTGGTTATACCTATATTGTGTTTTTTTTTTAATCCTAAGAAAATGTGTTACCAACGAAAAAATTTTATATGAAATAATAATTAAGTAAATTTTTGTAACATAAATGATTTTAATTATATATTATAAGAAACCGTTCTATTGTGGCTAATTAAGTAAATTATGAATTAAATATATGTAACATTGCACGAACTAAATCAAACAGTTCAATTAAAAGAATAATAATCTAAATTATTAGGTAAAAAAATATAAATCTGCTGAAATTATTGTAATTTGCCACATAAATACTTGTTAGTACTAATAAGTGAAATGAAAACAAAATATGGAAGCACACTTCGCAAAGCTCAGAAAGTTTCAGTCGCGTTTGAAAACTAATTTTTCACTGGGATATCATTAAAAACCGTCTTTCGTTTTTAGAACACACTTTAACTTAGAAAAAAACACTTGCAACACTTTTAATTGCCAAAAAGAGGACTTTTTGCTAGAAATTTTGAAATATTTAAAGGTACGTACCCAAGTAACCTTCATGTTGGGAGTCGCGGTCGCTTATCTTACCGACTCTTGAGCAGGTGATGCGGTAAGTGTCGCCTCAGTCTGCCGCCCGACTCTTAAATACCTGTCGAAGACTCGTCTCTGCCGAACGAGCCTACAAGGTTATGTCAGCGGGTTCATGCAAAACAATGAACTATGTCATATGTTTTTCACTTAAAGATCGATTTTTGTGGGCGAAAGCTTTTTGTGCTTTCTTACTGCTATTTTGGTTTTAGATAATGATGTAATTGACTGAATTTCTGTTTGTATAGAAATTAGGAATAGATTGATGTACTAAAATGTTAATAATACTAAAGTTGTTAAGAAAGGACTTATAACTTTGGCACCATAGGTGAATACCTACTTGAGCTAGGTTCAGGGTTAAAAATATTTTAAGCTATCCCTATTTACATTTAAGGTAGAGCTTCGAAGTTTTTATAACTTGAACACATAGGTAGGTGGTTAATTCAGTTTTTTTTCCGTGTTTACCTATAATTGGTGGACTATTAGGTCATTAATGAGTATCTAGGCGTATGGAGATGTCCTTATTATTATTATTATAGCTTAATTCAATGTTGTTAAAACGGTAGCTTCTATTATGAACTCACCGGAAGACCTTCCGTATTCGATACGTTTGTGATCAGTATGGCAATTGACAGAATGCAAACCTAACTTAGAACCAACTTGGGGTCTGGTAACTTAATTGTAGTTGTAACTCATACATAACATTAATGACAGACAGCGTTCGCATAGCTTAACAGTATAGTAAAAGTAGGTAATATTTCCAACTGTTTCTTTCTCAACTTAAAATGATTCGACACTAGAGGGCCAATTCTCGTAGGGACTTAAAAACGTCCAAGTTCAAGTCGTAATCTCATCTCAGCGATAGCGCTTAGTAAAAAAAGAGGTGTTTTTGACAGATTGCGACTGGGATTAGGATGAATTTTTATTCACACAACCCTTAAGTATAAGGGAATAGCCGCTCTGAGGGCCAATTCTACTAATTTTTTAACAATGTTCGCATTCGCATGTCAGTCCTCATCTGTCAAAAATGTATGGAAATTGAGACTTTTTTGCCAGATTGCGATTGAGATGCAAACGCGCACGTTGTTAAAAAAATATTAGTTGTCACTCTGGCTGCACCTCTTGTAATAACCCTATCAATAATAAGTAGGGTCACCTGTCCAACATTGAAACAATCGTACACAATGAAACTTTGCGATATTTCCAAAACACGACGTTGCCAGATAATGCACTATAGCAAGAAAGGACATGCTCAGGCCCCCCCCACACCCGCCCAGTTTGCGAGCGCGCCGCTTGGGAGAGGACGTCTCAGGTGACACATAACGGATATTGCTACAAAAAAGTAAGAATTTTTCGTAATATTTGGTGTTTTTTTAGCAAATTATGGAAGCTAATTTCGTATTGTTAAATATGACGTTGCATTCTGTACATTTCAAAGTGTCTTTTGACCTAAATCCGTATGAAAATAGTTCACATTTTGTTGCAATTTTCTATATGTTATAAAAAAAATACCTTGTTGGTTTACAATGAAACGAAAGTATGTTTTATACAATGAAACAGTGTGCCATTGTGTACTATCTTGTTTCACTGTAGGCCATGTAGAAAATAATCATAACGATATTTTTTAAGCATAAGCAACTTCCATGCAGAAACTAGCGAAGAAGAGGAAGATATGGTGGTATCTCAAAGTGAAACAGAACTGAGTGACATAGATGAAGAAGACGATGACTCCGATGAAGATTTACCTATGGTAACTGAAAAATTTAAGCGAATCGATCGAAAACCCCAAGAAGGCGTTATGGTTGGTTTTGAAACCAAAAAACTTGAAATATTCTACGTCGCATTGATTTGAAATAATAAGTGCTAATTCATACGGTGCTTCTTTCTTGAGAGTAAAAAACAAGAATAAGATGAAATTTTATAGCCCCCTGTAGAGCTATAAGCCAGATCTTTCAGAAATAAGACTGACAGACCTAAAGATTATTCTGCTTCAGCCAAAAACTAACGGCACCAAAAGCCGAAACTCGTTCTATGTTTTCCTCTTCGTGTATCACCGAAACTAAATTTGCGTTAAAATTTGGCTGTTTATTTATATATTAATAAGAAGTTATACCTAATTATAACGACCATGATTGTGATATTTTTTAGTAATGAGACTGCAACTCGTACAATACTGATTGTGATTCTGATTAGTTATGAAAAATAAAAATGAAATGAAATTGTTTATTGTTTGTTTGTTTATTGGTAAGATAAATATTAGATTGTTTTAAGCGAAAAAATACTTAGTATTTGTTTTCAAATTTTGTTATTTTTAAGTTCTTAAGACCTGTAAGACAGGGACAGGGCGATTGTTTTTTGTTAATCCTGAACCTTTGTGATTGTTAATAATTAAGTCTGATTAATAAAGGTAATGATTATTATGAATAAAACATATTATTTTCATTTAAATTTCTTTAATTTACTGCTTACATACTTACCTAGTTGATTAAAAGCATACAAAATACTACCTACTAAAAACAGTTTCATTGTAGATTAGCCCTGTTTCATTGTAAAAAATCAGGTGTTTCATTGAATACACATATAGGGACACAATGAAACTAATTTCATTTTTTAAAAAAAGCTTTTTCGTGCATAAGTTATTAAAGTAAAGTAAAAATATTAAATGAGATGCGATTACTAGTTAAATTGTCTATCTTGGTGCAAAAAATTAGTCTCATAACTCGAGAAACGGCAGAGACAGGATGGTTTGAAATTTTGGTGTTTCATTTGTAAACAGGTGACCCTATAGTGTGCTATTGTTTATTTATTCGGAGTTAATACTTCATGTAAGTATTAGTTTTTTGTCCAGTAGGAAATCATTTAGGAAACAGACATTTTAAACAACTTTTTTTGCTGTCAGTACCTCCGTTACCGTTGATGACTTGATGAAGTGTTAATGAGTAGATACCTACAGCTTTTGTCTTAAACTTAATTCTAAACCACAATGATATAAACAATCCAATAGTTAAAGGTCAAGTGCGTCTCTTATGCGTTTGTAACAACACAAAGTTTTGAATATTTACTTTGGCTGACCGTTAAACAATTGTAGGATGGAACCTTCGCCTTTGCAATGAGCACCCAGAAACGTTTTTTGCTGACTCTAACAACATATTGGTGTATGAATTATTACCTATTATTATATTAGGTACCTATGTTCCGGTGGGGAGAAGTCAAATGAACAAAGAAGTCAATAGTAGTTAATTTTAAATTTTAACAATAACTCTAATTGAAGTGAAAAACTTGTGCAAAATTCGCTTATGATTTAGACCACCTAGGTCTCTAGTCAAAGGAATACTATGTCAAAGTCATAATTTAGGAGCAGAAGCATTCAAGTAAAGGTGGACTTCCGTTAATATCAATGAACTTCACACTCCACTGTTGGAGAGGGGTCTTTCCCAAGCTTTTTTTACTATTATCGATAAGATCGTGTTTGACCACAATCACATCTGATGGAGATAATAGGATATAGCTATCAGCAGACACAGCCTCCGATAGAGATACTCCACTTCTTAGATACGCCACAACACCTTGTTCTTCAACTTGTTGTTGGACAATTTAGCTAGGAGGTTATCTACGTTAAGTACATTCATGTGAACAAATTTGCATTGAAATCGAACAAGCTTATCCATGAACACTGAAATCTAAAAAATAATCTGTCTTGCGATCAGAATTGGTCCTAAGCAAAAATTGTCCCCTAAGTATAAAGGATTTCAGTGACGTTCGCCATGTAGCTATATAGATTTTCAAACGTTGTAGATGTCACCGGAAAATAGAAAAACTTCGTAAGTTTGTAAAATATCGCGTGAAATAGTGAACTAATTTTTCTTTATAAGGCACGGATATATTGGAAACTATTGAATTTGGATGGGATTTATTGTTTACAAAACGATTTTTTCATAATATATCGAGAAATTTTAATCTAATAAAGATTTATTACAATCTTACGGAGTTTACAATTTTCCGGTAACATAGATTCGGACTACGGTTCCTATTCATATGCATTGAAATAATATTATGTCGTTGTCATGTCATTGATGGCTACAAATGTCATGGACGCATACAGTAGCGCCAGCTACCAATGGATTTCTACTTCAAGTTAGTGACTAAGATTAGTTGTGATTAAGATTCAGTGATGGTAGTTTAGATGGGTATCCTAGACTCTGTGACTAATAGGATCCTGAATATCAGACGATATTACAAAATGCTTATGTCCAGAATGCTATCAGGTCACAAAATACTTAGATACTAGTTTTTGCTCGCATATCGCGTTCTTTCCCGTTCCCGTAGGAATTTCCCGTTCCCGTATAGCTCATAACCTTTCTCATGAATTTGGCTATCATATACAAAAAGAATTTTCCAAATCCGACTGGTAGTTCCAGAGCTTAGCTTATGAAATATTAGTATTAGTATAATATTAGTAATAAGTAATTAGTATAGCTTATCCCCATATTTACTTTATTTTTCCAAGGCAAAACTATAAATTAAACAAGTAAATAGCTTTAGTAGTTGTATTTTTTTATTTATTATTTTATTATAATCATCAAATTGCATACAATAAATCATTAGTTATTGAACTTTGTAAGTTGTTTCTTCCGTAGTTTAAAACACCAAAAATTATAGTCATTGATTTATTTACGACTGGAGTTTCGAAAATTATAAAGTTGCATGTGGTAGATATTAGTCATGGTCCTTCTGATATGATAATACCTTCCACTTTTTTCTTTCTAAGATTGGGAGTCGGCTTTTAGTCTAACCGGGTGCAGCAGTGAAAATATTTTACATGGATGTTATTCTACTTCTATGCTTTCCCAGAATTTTCCATGGAGCGACGGCATCCTGACCTCCACAATCCAGTAACTGGATAACAAGGTAACACTTGGGCTTCTGACTACCCGTAACGATTGCCAAAGATCTGAAATGGATGGTATCCTGCTGATATTATTAATGTGTAGATCTAGCCTAATTAAACCTTTCAACGGAAAAAAGGTTTTTGTATTATTTAGGTAATTATGTATGTAGGTAAGTATGTTCCGTAATCAGTGACACTATAACTTTACACTAAGATAATAACCAAGTAGTTCCCTTGGGATCCTAACACGCGGGCAAACCCGCCGCCAAAACCTGGTTACGAAATATTGTATTTCCAAAGAGAATCGGGCATTATATACTTATCTGCAACGTTACCCTGTAACGTTAATTTTAGTTAAAGTTACCCTGTAACAGTAATGTTCAAGCATCAAGATATTTAGTTTGGTGTGTATTTTGTACCTACCTAAAGCTAATGTACCTAGGTATACACCTAGCCTCCGTCTGAAAGGCATTACTTTGGACTTCCGTCTAGGCGTGGCGCTCAAGATATAATTCTAAATGACTAGATTTTGCCCGCGACTTCGTACGCGCATATCCCGTTTTTTCCCGTTCCCGTAGGAATTTCGGGAAATCCGCTCTTAGTGCTTCCCTATACTCCTTAAGGAAACATGTCAAATTTCAGCTTTCTACGACCAGTAGTTTCAGCTGTGCGTTGTCTTTCAGTCACTCAGTAACGGAAGAGTTTTAATTATAATAAACCGATGTGGGCACAAAGAAACTAATCAATTTTCTTTGTGCCCACATCGGTTTGCTGATTGCCAGTAATATTATTATAATTTCGAATATAAGAAGCTAGCTGCAGACCGCGGCTCCACCCGTGTGATAGTTGGATAACTCGGATATCATCCCATGCGAAAATATTCCCGGTATATAAAAACCTACACATGTCCAACTCTATGACATGGACGTCTACCTAAATGCCAAGTTTCAATAAATCCATTAAGATGTGAAGGGGTAACGAACAGACAAACAGACAGCGTTATATTTGGAAGGATTGCGACTGAAATATAAAGATCAAGCGCGACTGAGGTGCGAATGCGAACATTGCTTAAAAATTAATAGAATTAGCCCTCAGCAGAATATTACACGTCTGTATGGTGTCGGACGTAAAAGAAAAGCATCATCCCATCACTTCCCGTGGGTGTCGTAAGAGGCGACTAAGGGACTCACCATACAATGGGCAGCAGCATTCTTTGTGCATTGCAACAGCTACACTGCGATCGCCTACCCGCCTGCCAAGCGTGGCGATTATGGCAAATATGAAATATGATGAAGATTATGGCCAGCTCCTTTGGGGGAGGCCTATGTCCAGCAGTGGACATCTTTCGGCTGATATGATGATGATGATGATGAGAATATTACATGTCAAAAAACTAAATGCAACCGCCTCAACATCAATTTCTTTTAAAGTAAGGTTAAGGTCTAGATGTAAGGTCATAACAAGCCAATAATATGCATCAGTCCATAATAAGAACCATTCCGGTTTTGTCAATGATTTATTGTTTAACTAGTGACCCGCCTTGCTTCGCACGGCTTTTACGAAATGACAAACAGCGAGATTTCTTTGTCATTTGTAAGTTTACTATTGAAACGTTCCAGAATACATTTTTTATCTATGTGATCGAACTGCATCGAAATCTGTCACGGATTTGAAGTAAAATGCGGGCTCCAACCAAAAATCAACGTTGTTTTATTATAAATTTATTTTAGATAAACATAAAAAAATCGTAAGTATCTATTATATTTTCAGCACAATTATAAGGAAATGCTGATTTTGCTATGTTATATTTGTGTCCCCGTATTAAATTTGAATATTTATATTTATTTTCATCTTTAATCAATGTGCAAGATGAGTAGGTTACCTCGATATTAAATATAAGTCTACGATTCAGCCTTGTAGTATTTTTTATAAAAAAATACTATAAGGTTGAATCGTAGGTATTATAATAATAGTATTATAATATAAAAATGCTTAAGTAATACGTTTTCATTAAAATGCCCCTGAAGTTTACTTTATTTCCCTAACTTGTGGTCAGTTGTGGTTATCCTCAGCCGGTCGATTCTGTAAACATGTCGAAGTGAAGGTTTGGGTAAACTGATCACGAAGTGAGCTGTCAATCCATTTTGATTACATGGATTGACATGTAATCAAAATGAATTGACTGCTCACTTCGTGATCATGTGACATCTTGATTATATGGATTGACAGCTCACCTCGTGATCACTTCACCCAAGCCTTCACTTCGACATTTTACCGAATCGACCGGCAGTATTAGCACTTTATCATTCTAATCTGACAATCTTCCTAGTGAATAAAGCACCCATCTGTAAAAAAATTACCGTAAATTTTAGGTGTCAATCCGTAGCATAAGTCGGTCGATTTTGGAAATAAGCTCACAGTAAAAAGTTAGTTGAAGTGAGATGTAATTCCAATTGCTACTAAGGATTGACAGCTAACTTCACTAAAGTTATCACGGTTACGCTCGCTTGCGCAAACCCGAGTTATCTTCTTATTCAGAGTTACTTGGTAACACAAGGTTAAATAACAAACATTCATACACAAAACTAACTCGAAGTTAAAAAAATAACTCTGATTTGTGCAAGTTGTCCTAAGTCGTTACAGTGGCACTACAGTGTTAGAATGACAGCTCACTTAACCTGAATTCTCACGGTGAGATTTAACAGAATCAGCCGGCTTTAGAGGGCTTAATTGCGTTGGCTGTTCTGAGATATTCGAAAAAAAACAAATATTTTAATCAAATCGCCACATTCGAAAGACAGAAAATGCTGCGTTTTCTGACGTCTGTTGGCAAACGAATTCATAAGCTTCCTATATGCGTCATTTTGCGCAATATTATATCATGCATTTATTTATTGTCTATTTCTTAGGTCGTCTCTAATACTAGACAGATTTGTAATTTAGATCAGTGGCATGCAAAAATGTTTTTAATATGTTGTCACGGTATAGAATACACAAGTTCAAGGTTCCGCTACCATTGTGATGTGTGGTATGTTTTGTAAATCTCGCTCACGCAACGATCGTTCTTAGCTTATCAGTTTCGGTTTACAAAATTCTCATCAAGTCACTTTTCACAGTCTTTCAGTAAGGTACGGTACCTGCGAGGGAAAGGCAAGGCCTTCGCCCCAACTGCAGCTACAGGAGAAGACGTCTGCGCCTGCCAGGGTTGCAGAATTTGTTCGAAAGATTCATCGCGACCCTGGAACGCAAAGGGCTTTAGAAGGAACACGGATGGGTTTCAGTTAGTAAGAGTCTGACACGCCCTTCCGCTCCACCCAGAGCGGAAGAAGTCATTTAATGATTTCCCATCCATATAAAAAATAAAAAAAAAATAAAAAAAACAAGCTTTTATAGAAAAATCCAACTAAAAACAGAAATTAAAATTTAATAAATTTGATTAAGAATAATGTAAAAAAGAAATGAATGTACATTATTGTTACAAAACCGTGGGGTGCATTTAAAGTGAAGATATTATCAAAGTGATGATTCTTCTACTCATTATCTGTCAATAAAATGTTTATAACTATTGACACTATGCACCCCACGCTTTTTTACAATAATGTACATTCATTTCTTTTTTACATTATTCTTAATCAAATTTATTAAATTTTATTTTCTGTTTTTTAGTTGGATTTTTCTATAAAAGCTTTTTTTTTTAAACTATTTTTTTTTTGTCAAAGGTTTTTTAAATAGAATATGTGTGTTTTTGTGAAAAATAAAAAAGTGTGTATTTATGGATAATGTTTTGCTTTGGTAGAATATTTTTTAATTTTAATTAATTAATCCTGGCGAATCTAATTAGGATAATCGGATATTTTAATTGAATTCTTGCATTATCATCGATCCTTGACAGGTGTGCAAAGTTTGAACTAAATCTGATCGTTCAAAGTAGGGCAAAATCGAGCTCAAAAGGGTCGGTTACATACATACATACATTCAGGTGAAGCTAATAAAAGCGTGTTAATAAAAAAGGTACGGTACTTGCAGTTGTATGTATAGTGTACTGTGTACTTATGTGTAGTTTACTGCACCTCTTTGCTTTTCGTTGAATGAATCGGGAAGAACCAATTACCTACCTCCATGCCTATTTCCCCAGACAAGGATCGTTTTCACGTTCAGTGAGTTTCAGTTTGTAGAGGAATGCGAGCCGTTGGAATTACAGGTTCCTACCTACATTACATTTATTTATTTCCTGCATGCAGACATTTACAGAGAATTAACACCAGTTATTTAAAGTACAAAAAATCGTAGTTATGCCAAGTAACAATCTTCACAAATTTGTAAAATAATGTATACCTAGTAGTTTTGTAGATGTGGCCGACGTCTCAGCCGACGGCCGCATGCATGATGACCAGAGATCGGAATAGGTAGACCATATTTACCTAATGTTCGTGGAAGTAAGTAACATAGAGTTGATAATCCCTCCTCTAAAATCTCGGAATCATAAACATGACGATTAAACCCCGGGATTTAAGAAATTGCAAATTACTCATTACGCTTTGAATCCATTTGAACTAAATTATTATATTGAAGAATCTTATTATGTTTGTAGAGTTCCGTTAAAATCAAAATTAATTCTACATCTCTGATGATAACCGATGGGCTAAAGTCCTAGGCGTCGTCGAAGCCGGCCCAGAAAGCGCTGGCGACACAACCTGAACGTCGAGGTGTCGCATGAAAAGTGTGTATGTGTCGTGGCCATTTCATGATGCGGCCGAAAATTTCATGAAATGGTTCTATTTCATGAAAAGGCCAGCGAAAACTAACAAATCGTTTAAACGTCTACGTTCAATGATATTTCATTCCACGTTTGGTCGTATCATGAAATACCTGGCCACATCATGAAAAATAATTACAACTTCACACGTAACTTAGGCGACGGAGCCCCGTTGCGCTCCTATTTTTGTCTGCAGGGTTTAAAGCAACCTAACATGAACTTTGTATTTAAGCCCGGTCGACGGAGCACAGGTCCGTGAGGCTACTATTTCTGTAAGAAAGAAAGAAAGAAAAAGAGTTTATTTGCGACAAGCATGACGCATACGAAAAAAATAAAATAAACTAAATTACAAAAGTTATGCAAGTTGGGAAGATATGCGTCACATTCGCACAAAACGGCCATCGCTCAGCATAATGCTGGGACTCGTGTGCGAGACAGAGCCACAGCTCTGGTTTTCAGCTACAACCGGCGTTGACAGAATGACGTCGCTCGGGGCAGCATAAAAAGTAATTAAAACGAAATAAAAAATATAAATATAAAATGGTTGAAAATATAACGTCTAGAAAAAGGCAACAATTGTTGCGCAGACGATGGAACGTAGCTGACAAAAAAGTGGCGCGCACAACACGAAATAAAAAAAGTTATTTTAGCTGTAATGTAACTATTTTACGTTAAGATCACTAATGATTGACCATATCATGAAGTAGCCGTGTGTAGCTGTTGATAACATTAAACGCTGAGTTATCATTGATCTGGCCAGACCATATCATGATGTAGGCAGCGGATATTTTACATTTCATGAAATAGAACCATTTTATGAAATGGTCGGCCCCATCATGAAAAAGATCAATTCTATGATCTGGCCACGACTTATGGAAAGATGCCCAGCTTCGCAAAAACATAAAATCAAATTGTAGATTAGGTAACAAGGAGATCAAACGGAGAATGTAGAGATAGTTCATCTTTGTTTGGAAACCAACAGTTTACCTGTGACCTACCAGAGGCCACAGGTAAACTGTTGGCCTCTGGTATTGCGCATTAAACAAAGGTGACAATCCGCTGTACAATACGTAGGTCACCTGATTGTTTGACCCCAAACAGCATACAAATGAAGTTATTTTTTCGACAGGATTTAAGATCGTCTGTGTGGGCGAATAAATCTCACCATTGATTAGATAACCACGGCTCTAATAAAATGTCTAATGGACCCTAATGAACCCTAACCGGTTTCTTTTGAAAATATATATTTTACTCATAACAACTTAAAAAATGTCGTATATCAACAGGTCAGTTAGATAGAAAAGTTTGAAATGTTGACCCAACTTGAAATGGTCGTTTCACGCTACCCAAGGTTCATTGGATTTACCCGTGAGCTTATAATATTGAATTAATTATTGGTTAAGACGTCATCGTGATGAATTTAAAAAATGCCCGTTCAATGTTCTGTGATAAATGGACGGAAAAGTGGCAAGATATTAGTTTGTGGACAAAATAATGTGTGACATTACACGCTTAACTTATCCACCTACAGAGTATTTTTGGCCCGATTTCGAAAATATTGCTAGCAGCAGTTCACTTTCCATTATCTAGTTATAAGTATATCTAGACAGTATTACACGGCGTGTTTCTTTATTTAAGTAAATCTTTCATCGCCTTTATTTACAGATAACTAAAATTAAACTCAAAACGGACTGTTAAACTACATAGTCATTACAAAGAAATGTATTTAGCCAAACAAAAAATCGATGAACACAGGGACCCCATACCCTAGTGTTTCAACCCCCAACCGCACCAAACGGATTTTCTCCAAAATTAATACCTATTATTATCTACGAGTCTACTTGCGATCCTCAACCTGGCACCGTTCGCGCGTTCAGGTGATTAGGTAATGTTAACGTCCAAAATTTCGCATTTTATTATACTAGTTTGATAACACGTTTGACGGCATCTATTTTCAGTTCGCAGATCACAATATATAGATCCGTGGACTCATTAAAGAATGTTACAATTTTATAGATTGCCACATCCGATTCGAATGATTTTTTCAACGACTTTTTTTTACATTTCTATTTTGATTGTTCTTCTTTTTTATGATTCATGTTGCCAAAATCTTCGAACTTCGGCCGAATTTGAAATCTTTACAACTAGAATAGCAAATTTTTCATACTTACGCAGATTAGTTTATAAAGTTTTTGGTCTGCATACTGACATGATAAATTAGCTTTTTGCTTGATTCTTCAAAATTATGTGAACATTGTTGTGACCCTTTGCTACCATGAAAAAAAGTTATTGTTAAGAGCACATAAGAAATTGAAGTTACGTAGATTCATGGTGACTGAAATTGCTGAAACTTAGAATTGACAGATTCGCACATAGGTACTTAAAGGTATGTTTTTAAATAATTTCAGCCATCCTATGAATAAATCAGGGTAGTTATAAAACCAGCCTCTTACTGTCCCACGGGTGGGCAAAGAGCCTCTTACTGTCCCACGGGTGGGCAAAGAGCCTCTTCTCTTACAGGGAAGAAACGTGCATTTGGTAGATATTTAGGTATCTATTCGAATGTGTTAAAAACATGTTTCAGCTTTTGAATATTAAACGAATCAAGATGATCCCATCATATAAACCGTGACAGACATAGGTTAATAAATTTAATAAATACGAGGTCATTGACTTGTGATTAAATTAATAAGGTTCACTGGATAGGCAGGTGCTAGGTGGCCACGAAATTATTATTTACATATAAGTGATGTCTTCGGCTCATTTCTAGTATGTTAATGTTTTGATTTAACTTTTTTTTTTTGCCAATGCTGCGTTTCAAACGTTAAAAAAGTCTTAAGTAATATACCTCTCTTTTACTTAAAATTCAAGTCTATTATTTAAAAGGTTTTTTTTGCAATGATGACAAAGGTGAAGACTGTGGGACACACCTGATTATTTTTTTTGGACCGGAATTGATTTTAAAACAGTATGACGGAATCATTACATCATTGTGAACTTGAAAATACATATTATTTTCCCTATGTTTAGTGAGCTTTAATCTGATGCAAAAATCAAAGCTTTTTTACCTTTGGTTTTTGTGAATGATGCTTTTTTAATGTCATTCACTTTTGAATCATAAAAATAGATAGCCGTTGTGGCTAAAACTGCGGTAAGTATTCAAGATAATGTTCCTAGACTAAATAAGGATCTCCAAAAATATCCGCATTCATACGATATGATTATAAACTAGTTTGCAGAAGCTACTCAAATCCGCGAATTCACAGCCATAATATGTGTTGATTTGCATAATAACATTGTATGAAAAAGTTGTTGTTTTAAATTTTTTTAGGGAGAATTTAGTTTCACGTTCATTGACTTATTTATTTTAAATTATGTACAGGATGATGCGTTGAACAGAGACCGGAGGAGATAGATATCCTAAATATTGATGCTTTTATTTTTTGTTTTTTTTCAAAAGACACATTTTCTTAAATAAGTAAAGTTTTTTGAATGAACCGGGAATGTAACAAATTACTAACAACTAAACCAAAACAAGTCTACGGAAACACTAATTTGTGAATTATTTAGTAACAGTGTTACTATAGATTTATATACAATACCTATTACTACATAATATACGAGTCAATAAAAAAAAAACTAACTAAAAATAGTCTAAAATATGGCGTCGAAAAATTCCTCCGCATCGCTCGCCACTGGTAATGTTCCCGCTGGCAGCCTTGCCACGTTGTATGTCTATTTAGAGAAAACAAAGACCAACGAAGGGTAAAGTTTCCAATTTAACTATCACACCAAAACAGATAAATTGTAGACCAGAGAGCTGATTGGTCGCCGGTTTCTGTCTGTCCACAATTTGTTTATTTTTTTTGTATTTTGATTCGTATAATTGTAGAACACATGTTCATTTTTAAATTTATCGAGAGTTTTCAATCTCTCAATATATTTTGTAGTCTTACTTAGTTTGCAATTATCCGGTGACAGATATGTCGCCGCCAAAGAACTGCCATCAGCCGTTTAATTGGCTGCCTAGCCATTTAATTGAAAGGCGACGTATGACGGGAGCTATGTTCGCTCGCTTCACTCGCTCACTCTAGCTCCTGCCATCCCATTCATACCTAACCTATATGTGTCAGGGTGCTCTAAGTTTCCTCAAATCTAACCTAAACTATCCTCGGTGATATTATGAAATGGCCAATTCTACGAAATGGCCACGACGTACGCACAATGTGCAAATGTGTAAATATGTACGAGTAAATTAGTTGATTTGGTTTGAAAACATCCAAACCTTTATAAAAGTAAACGACCCATTTCTGTGGAAAATGTTTATTGCTCATTTGCTGTTTTTTTCCGTGAATGTTTTTGACCCCTACTCAAAAATTACAAATGTTTTTGACTCCATTGCATTGCAGTGTACTTTTGGTCAGAAAAAAATAAGGTTCTTAAAATCTGTTCCGCCATTTTGACGATAATACGAGTAGAATCATGTTTTATTTGCACAAGAGTGCCTTACACAACGGAGATGATTCCTATGAACGAACAACAACAATACATATTGGTATGAAAGTATGGCTGGCAGCTTCAACTGTTTGCGGATAAATATTATAACGCGTATTAAGAATAATTTAAACTTGTTGTTCTTTAGAACACCTATGTTTTTAATTTTCGATTTACACGCATTAAAACGTTGATATTTCATTAATTTTTTTTTGGATCGTCATAATATCTACATAATTAATTATGATGGTCATAATGTGACCCGAAGGTCTGATCTTACTTATAAATGCAGAGCGGGTCGACACTAGCCAATCATCCATCTTGTAGTCAAGGAGGTTGACTCACTCGACTCACTTCCGGTCAACGGAAATAAAAAGTCTGTCCTTTGGCATTCTGAACGTTGTTTTTGTCTGGGAATGTTTGAGCATACATCTTAAGGGTCGTGTGCAGTTATTAAATCAATTAATGCGTATTTTCATTAACACTATGTAATGCCTTAATTAATACCTACTAGTGTACTTACTACTGATGAATTCTCCGTCTTTTGTTAATTATTTGGGTGTCACCTAGTGTTGTGAAAAAAAGATATATCAGGGTTTGCCGACAACTTATCTAAGTCTTCGTAGGATTAGATATTATTAATATTTCGTATTAAAGTGATATTTATTTAATGTTAAGAAATTTTGCCTGTTCTTATTTTGAAGACTAAATGACGATGACGATGATCTAGAGACGGTAGTGCTGAGTTTTCAAAACTGCGTTTGATTTAGATACTATCTTTTTTATTATAAGTAGATAGGCTCGTGTTTGACCACTATTTCACCTGATGGTAAACCATGATGTGATCAACTGTGGAGCGAAGGATCTTTTGGACATGAAAAGCGAAGATTGTCTTTTTTAAAGGTTTTCAACCATTTATGCTGAGCGTTGGTATGTTAGTTATATTATTTACATGCGAGTTTTGTTTTTCTGGCAATTGTTATTATTTAAATGTGTATTTTACGAGCTTTATTTTATTTATTCTTTATTTTTCTGCACAGCTAGGCAAAGGCTGGCCCAATATGTTTATGCTAGCTAGCTTCCCAGATTAACAAAAGTGCATAACATAAAAGCATAAAAATTCATAACAATGTATTTTTTCAGTCCATTTTTCGTCGTACATATTTGGTAGGATTGTGTGAAAGACTAATTGGCTATAAAGGGAGCGACTATTGAGATGACGCTTAACGATAAAATCATATGTAGGTAAGAATATATAAAAATATATAATGAGGAAGATATGTATGGGAGAAGAGGATATGCTGGCCCGAGCCAAAATAAATTAGGATAGCGCTGATCCTAGTCGGATGACGGGATCAGGTACTTACATTGATAAATGATGATGTTACTTAATAATAAAGTAACTAACTCGCAAGCGCGTTTGCTGAGCATAGGGTCCTAGGTTATTCCGATGTCGGGCTAAAAGTGTTATTGGGTTTTTCCATTACTAATTTTCAGTCATTATCATCATTTCAGCCGAAAGACGTCTACTGCTGGACATAGCCTCCCCTAGGGGGGCGGGGGGTTTGCCATATTTACCACGCTTGGCGGGCAGGTTAGTGACCGCAGTGTTGCTGTTGCAATGCACAGAAGCACAAAGAATGCTGCTTGCTCTAACGACAACCATATTCTTTTACGTCCGACAACCTACAGAACAAGCAAGTCGCAAGCGCGTTTGCTGAGCATACGGTCCTAGGTTATTCCCATGCCGGGCTAAACTCCAATGAGATTAGCCACCGTGACAGAAATTCTTAACTAGAATACCCTTGCAACTCTTGCAAGTAATGCAAGACCTATTCCACCACTTGGCGGAATAGGCACTAAGGTTGCATTGACGCGGTGCGAGGCAGCGGAGCAGAGCGCGTGAGTAATGCGGAGCGGAGCTGCGGACTGTGTCTATCCAATGATGCAAAGCGAGGTAGTGCGGAATTGCGGACTGTGCGGAGCTAGGCCAAGTTCACGCAACGAGTTATTTGAGCGAGCGGCGGCGGGAGGTCGGGAATTACCCCGCACCGCTTTCCCGCTCACTTTCCTCGCTCCTCTTCCAATTATGTATGAATTTTTAAACTAGTTCACTATCCTTGTATACTAAAGAGGAGCGGAGACTTTATGTAATTCCCTTGGTTCATATTGGCACAGCTCCGCTCCGCTCCTCTCCTCACCGCTCCTGGGTACGCCTAAGAGGGGTGCTACCGGGTGCGTTGCGTTCGCTGTTTTATATACAAATTAGAATGACATGCCGCAAATAGTGAAATTTGTTATCATTCAAAAAAAATCTACTGATTAGCTATCACCTGCTTGTAAAATATAAGATTTTATTAAAAACTATTTTTATAATACTGGTTTTTTCAACATTTACTTATCTATACACTGCTGCAAAGTGGTTACGTATAGGGCTGTCAACTTGGTTTCAGAGAATGTACCCATTCTCATTTATGGCCCGTCATGTCGAAACACTCTTGCGTCGCCGCAGAGAGCGATGGCCTGGGATACCGTACGATCTCCTTCGAGGCGGCGAGCCTCTTGGCCGGATCACCACTCTGGGATCTGCAAGCAAAACTCCTGGCGTCACTATATCGATGGTGCCGGGACGCATTTAAGCGGGGCCAGTCCCTGATGCCTCGACGTATCGAGTAGCACAGGGTTGAGCTCCACCTGGTCCAATCGGTGGATGAGAGCAGCGATTTGCGCTACCCAGCGCAGGGCACGCCTTAATAGCGGCGGGTAAGAGCCGTGATGAAG
>NDFZ01005481.1:58046-148052 GCA_002192655.3 Mamestra configurata | reverse complement strand
CGGTATGGCGCCCTTATTGGCGCCGGTGCTTTCTCTACATGGGTGATTCGGAAAGTTCCTGTGTCGCATAGGCCAGGAGCCGACGCCCGGTTGCCACCATTGTGGTAAATGCCTCAATAACACGGCATAGTAAACGTTGGAAGAGTGCAGCACCCTGACCTCGTCGCGGCGGTTGGTGCTACGGGTAACGTTTTGCTTTCGGTCGTAGTTCAGGCAACGCTTGAAAGCGAGAGCGCATGGTACGCCGTCATGTGCCGATGCATGAATTCATGCGGGTCTACACCTAGCCGGGGGAGCGTAACAAAATGCGCAAGCACTCCAGCGCCCCGGCTAAAAGTAGCTGCAGAACACCGTGTGGTTTAGTCAGTACGAGTCTGACAGTCCCTGCGCCTGCCCCGGGTAAAAAAATAATAAAATAAGAATATGCTAAGGTACGTATTTGATTTCAGAAAATGTTGAGTTTTATTATTTGTTGTTATAGCAGCGGGTTTTTTCAACTGACTACCTATTACAGCCTATGAGACAGACTGCTGCTCGAACAATTTAGCACCCGCTCGGAATACGTTAGATTCACCTGTATGAATGTATCTCATCCGAGGCTAACTTGAACGTGAACATGACCTAAATTAGCGCATAAGACAATTTTATTCCAACAGTAGGTATGTTCCTGAGAAAATAAAACACTTTTTACGAATGTACAGCACTCTGGATTGGGCTCCGGTTGGTAACCCTAACCCTGTTTGTAGATTTATGTATGCAGTTTCATTTTTGTGATTCTATAATAATGTTTGTAATGTGAAAGGTCAATCAGTGGTCTTTATTTACGCAGTAGATTAAAATTAGTGTTTCTACGTAAATATCTACTTAAAACATTATACTTAGAGCTGAAATTGACAGATTTATCGCGGTTTCGTTTTAAAGAAACCGCCTAAACCTTTGTTTTATCCGCAAAACATAAAATATAGAAGTTTACCTATGTACCGGATAAAAAAAACTTCAACAGAGACCATATTTCGATGACTATCAAATAAATTAGTGCTATCTGTCATGTTCTATAGTGTAGAAATGACGAATGAGTATAATATTTACCTGATCTAAGCTAAGATTAAAATGAGGAAAGATTAATTTGTTTGTTTGTTTGTTACGATTTGGCTCAAAAACTCTTCAACCGATTTAAAAAATTCTTTCGGTATTTTAAAGCTATATTATTAACTTAAAATATAGGCAATATTTTATTTTTGAAAAAAATAGGGATATTTACAAAAATTGCAATAATGTCACCCAAAGTAGCAAAATTTTGCCTAATCAATTCATTATTATAATTTGGCGTGCACTGAGAAAAATATTGATGAGACATAAAAATAGTGGACTACGTAATTAAAATACTCATTATTAAAATACACCTATAAAAAAGTTCACGGGGTATATGTCTAACTTGTTATGGTTAAGTCACAATCACCGCTTTTTGTTCAAATTATTCAATCAAAGCCCGGTTGGAATGAAATAGTGGTGATTTTGATATCATGATTATACAAATCCATTTAAATGTTTTGATAAATAAAGGTTGATTATGTACATGTTTTACATTGAAATCGGACATTTCGTTTAAAAGTTACAACAGGTATAAAACTGCTCTAAGTAAGAAAAATGTTGCGGTTCCAGCGAACTGATGAGAATCTTAATGTCCGATGAAGTGGAAACACTGCATTAATGATAAAAAAAATAATGATTTCGATAAAAAATAAGAACAAGCGTTTGGATTTTTCTAAAATAAACCCCTAAAGGGGCGAAAACAGGTGATGAAGTTTTAAGGGTAGAACATTATAGCTTGCTTCAATTAACATGGAAATTGGAATGGACAAACTTAAGCATAATCGGGGTGAACGGGGTGAATAGTTGCGCTGATCCTGAGACCACAGAATCACAGCAGAAATGGCTGGGTAATTCATGAAAATCGCTATGCTAATTTTCCAAAACAAACATTGAAAAGAGGGGGTAGAGGGGGCGTTGAAGTTTGTGGAATGCCTACTTAAGCCGCGCGGACGAAGTCGCGGGCGAAGTTTTAGTACGAGAATATTTTGTAAGCGTCTCGATGGGCAATAAAATAAGATTGTTTATAGCTATTTTAACAGCCTAGCTTATTAATAAACATTCTACTAAAGAAATCGTAAGCCGAAAGGTATTTTGACCCTAATATTCGTTAATTTTTACTAATAATTTTAATCGTTAAACGGGTTTTAGCATAAATTATTATTATAATTAAGTCCAAAAGGAGCACTTTATTGGACAATAAATAAATAGCCGTCATTTCTATATTTATTTTTCCCGCATACCTATTACTAATAGCGCTGGTTACTGCTGGGAAATGGGAATCACCTTTTCGAGAGGATCATTTTAGCAGCGAGTGACTTACCCTTGTTACCTATATTAGAAATACGCTAATACCACAAAGTTACCGCGAATCCCTTAAATTAGGAACTGCCAGTCAGCAAAGATAATGTTTTATTAGAAGCAGCAATTATAACTGATACCGCGCCCTCAGACTATAGCGTCTCAACTTCTTTTGAGAGCCTCCATGGGGCTTGTGACGATTACGATGTCAGAAGTAGGTACGAAATGTTATGGACTTACCAAGTGACATTTTTGTGGCGCATGTACCCGAATAATATTATTTTATTTACTCACAAATGTGCAGAGGTGGACTTAATGCTATAGGTGTCACCGGAAAATGACAAACGCAGTAAGATTGTAAAATATCGCGTAATATTGTAAACTATTATTTCTAATTAAGACACGGATATATTGGATACAATTGAATTTGGATGCAATTTGTTTCATACAAAACGATTTCTTTATAATATATCGAGAAGTTATAATCTAGTAAAGATTTATTACAATCTTACGGAGTCTGCAATTCTCCGGTGACATATGTATTCTCTACCAGTCAAACTTTGTGTGATGCAGAGATGAATACTGGTAGTAAAAACATCTCTGGCGTCGACAGCCAGACTCGGCTGAGATGGGTCGCCGTAACCGAAATTCAAGATCAGGAAGTCTTGCAATCCCAGTAATGTGAATAGAGAATATGCATGAAAAAATATTTGTTATATAAACAGTTTATCTAGAAATTTACAAAAATATAATACTAACAGTGAAAATAGAATCGAAATTGACCGAAAAACACACGAGATGTAACTATTTTAAACAAATATATCTTTCCCTCTCGCGAAAACACTGTTTTCTATTGTAGCTGTATAGGTGTCATAGTATTTGACGTCAGAGTTGGTAACGGACTTCTCTTTCTAATTCTCAACTTTGAAGCTTAACATCGCTGATGAAGGTACATATTTAAAAATTTATTTCACAATTGTTTAATAGAGATAATAAGTAATACTTTTTTGCAATAAAGAAAAATGCATGCGTATTCCGTATTGCACCTTTCTCCCCGCATCACGCCCGCCACACTATTCCCAACCCGTGAGAGTCTCGACAGTGGCGACCACCAGAAAATCGCAGAGTTAATGAAGCTCGACGAGTCCCGGAGTAACGATTCAACAGTCTTGGATCGTGCAATGAAATTAATTAGAAAAGATGCGTAAGTTAGCGGGAGAGTTAGAAAAAAACAGTCCTCAGTGGAAACACCCCTTAATATACTAATTAAAAAATAAACTATAAATCTAAAACGCTCTAGAAATCAATTTGAACTCATAGAGGTACCCCGTGCCAGCAGGGCAATTTTGAAAAATAAACAGTCCATAGTGTCCATCTATACATTTATCATAATAACAATAAATCATTTATTTCAGATTCATCTTACGATAACATCCATATTTGTTAGTACCTTTGCGAGCTTACAAACAGTGTTAGTATAAATTAATTCATTAACAAACACATAACATATAATAATAATTATATTAAATAATATAAAATAATAATAACAGCAGGTCCGGGTGCACTTCCCGATGATGGTGGCAAATCACTATACGACTGCATGCAGCCGTATCCAGCGAGCCAGCATCATTTTTAAAACGACTAATTTGAAACATCTTGACGATGCAATACGTATCTATTTAAAATTATCTTAATCTCATTACGAGTATACGTCAAAAAAAAATCTAAAGTAAGTCATTGCATAAAGGGACTACTAGGCTTTAAAGTGTTCCAAATGTAAATGAAAAATTTAATTTACCTTTAAAACCCAAATAAGAATATTATCTGAGCCAATAGAGTACGACGCAGTCTTACCCTAATTGGGGCGGATCAAGTCCCAGATAATAGGCAAGAAATCTTTTTATTTTTGCCTCCCATAGGCAAGAAATACATTCATTTCTGCCTCCCATACGTACTAGTCAACCTTGCTACATAATTATAGCAAAATTCGTTATCATACCAAAATATACAGTAACTCTTTAAAACATAAAAGCTGATATCGTGTGTAAAGATTACTAAGCTAATCTTGTACAAAATTATCCTCAGATAAATTAATTTTATGTTGCCGATATATCCAATGATGCATAACACTATTTAAGTAATTGAAGCATTTAACTAAGACTCGAGAGATTATCATAAAATATTACCAAAAACATACAGTACATCACTAAACTAAGATTTAAGACTCAACGTCAAAGCAAAAAAATCCTACATGGTTAGAGACAAAGGAAATATTAAAGCCATACAACTAACTTACAGACGAAAGGAATGAGAAAGTAAGAAAAATATGTTAAAAAATAATAACTAACGATTTGATATAAATCAATAACATCCTTTCGTCAAAAACAAAGGAAAGTTTTTCTTTAGGCTTTCGTCATTCGGGTACACGTGTGAATTTTCGCCACGTGAGAGCCTTCTAAAAAAAAGACGAATTATGAAAACATCCTCGAAAAGTCACGTGACCTTTTACCCCTTCATTTCTTTTTTACAAACTTTTATTTAACTTGCAATGTATGTATGTTCGGGTGGAAACTTGGCCCCTTATTTGTATTTTTTGGTGTGAGCTGATATCTGAACAGATCAATGAGAACCTTGTTTCCAGGTTTACTATCACACGAAAACGGATAAATTCTAGACTTGTGCTCTGATTGGTCGCTATTTTATGTCAGTCCACAATTTTTCGGTCCGGCACAGAGCTATTATAGACTATAAAATTTTGATGCGTTAAAAAGTATTCCAAATGTTCAGTTGGCAATTTATCGAGAGTTTACTATTTCTCAAGTTATTTTATAACCTTATGGAGCAAACTCCATAAGGCCAAACCGAACGTTTATATGTCACCGGAAAATGGCAAATGGTTTGCCATTTTCCGGTGACATATAAACGTTCGGTTTGTAAGACAATGCAAGGTTAACTGCGTGACGTCATTCTAAATTCACCCAAGATGGCGGACTAGTTATTTTTAATGCACCCCTACAAATTTTCAAACTTTTATATCATATGAATTGTGTAATGTCGTTATAAGTTGATAGTAAAAGTTTTAAAGTAGTTCGTTCCTTGAGAGAGGCCATGGTAGAGCGGACAAATTTGACCTTAAGTCTTGTCTCCCAGTGGGGTGATGACAATCTGGTCTCTTTTAACGCCACCAAAACACAAGCATGTCTTTTACAGCAAAAAGGAGTCGTTTCGACCTAAATCCTACTTTTCAGGGTACATCTGTCCCTGTAACCGATCGGCTCGAGCTCCTAGGCATGGAGTTGACAACCAGTCTCAACTTCGGTGCCACCATTGAGCACAAAGTCCAAACTACGGCCAAAAACTGGGCATCTTAAATAGAGTGAAGCGATACTTCACGTCTGGACAGCTTTTAACCCTTTACAAAGCACAAGTCCGACCCAGCATGGAGTATTGCAGTCACCTTTGGGATGGTTCAGAACAGCTAAGTACCAACTTGGCGCGCTTGACTCGGNGACGGCTGCTTCTCTGACCTCATGGCTATTAATGCCGGAGTTCCTCAGGGGTCTGTTCTCTCTGCAACTCTTTTCCTGCTGCACATCAATGACCTGCTTCAGCCTGGTATTGTTGGGTATGCAGATGACAGTTCGGTTTCAGAGAGATACTTGTCTAGCGCAAAAACCAGCGGGGAAGAAGTTCGTTCCTTGAGAGAGGCCATGGTAGAGCGGACAAATTTGACCTTAAGTCTTGTCTCCCAGTGGGGTGATGACAATCTGGTCTCTTTTAACGCCACCAAAACACAAGCATGTCTTTTACAGCAAAAAGGAGTCGTTTCGACCTAAATCCTACTTTTCAGGGTACATCTGTCCCTGTAACCGATCGGCTCGAGCTCCTAGGCATGGAGTTGACACCCAGTTTCAACTTCGGTGCCACCATTGAGCACAAAGTCCAAACTACGGCCAAAAACTGGGCATCTTAAATAGAGTGAAGCGATACTTCACGTCTGGACAGCTTTTAACCCTTTACAAAGCACAAGTCCGACCCAGCATGGAGTATTGCAGTCACCTTTGGGATGGTTCAGAACAGCTAAGTACCAACTTGGCGCGCTTGACTCGGTGGATCGCAGAGCTCATTGGCGACGTAAAACTGTTGGATGCCAAGCTTCACAGCTTGGCTCATCGCCGCAAGGTTGCCTGCTTATCGGTCTTCTACAGATTGTACTTCGGGGAGAGTGTCCAGGAATTCCACGAACTCATCCCGCCGGCCCCCTTCTACCATTATTTTTCAAAAATCATACAAGATAGATTGATTGATAGGTAGGTACTAGGCTCTAAATAGTAGGTAGCTATATCATAACGAATTACAAGTAGGTACCTATTAACTAGAAACCTAGAAGTTGGAATCTCACTGAATATTCTATAAATCGTCCAAAAGTGTACCTGATTAGCAGAGAAAGTGGATTACCTAGGTACTTTTAAGTATTTAATTCTGGTGAACGAGATATATTTCAAATTTGAAACAATAACACACTCAGTCATACATACACGACCAAGTGGAATTTCCTTTTCAACCCATCCTTTTTCAGGGCCTTTTCAATAAGACCTTACTGCTCATATAAGTACACAACACAAAACGATAATTGAGTTGGTGCAAATAATTTACTGAAGTAGATTCCGATATTCCCAAACTAAACTTCTGAAAATTACAAACCCGTTTAGCTTTATTTTTGCTTTTTGTTTCTTACCTTATCTATGTTTTCGAGGAATGGGACATCATTTGATAAATACAAGAACTTTTTCTAATTTCATAAATTCGGTAGGTATTACCTACAAAATGGCAACGAAATTATCTCTTTGCAAGGGCCTATCAATTTAATTCCATAAAAAATCATTTCAAATCCGGTGTTCGTAGAAAAATTGTATCTTCGCTGGTAAAACCACTATAATAACAGGCGATAAACATTTGCATAGGTTAAATTAAAAATATTATTGTTAAAAGTATTTACGAGATTCTGTGTTATCAGAAAGCCATTAGATAAAGACATCTTATCATCCTAATTCATCCTTCTATATACAAACAAGTATCGATAAATATTTGACAAAACACTTTATCAGTTTTTATAATAATTATATCACATACGTTGTTCCTTGTAATTTATGCAAAACTTAGACATTCTTGGAATTTCCTTAAAACAAGTTTAGTATCCGTGATGAGCAGTGAACTATGTTCGGTCGTTAGTTCAGAGTGTGGAGCATACCAGTTATGCGATGACGCCGATGAACGTTAGACGTTCAGAAGAATAAGTTTCACCTTCAAGAGTCAGCCAGATAGAAGAGAAAAAATGTCCAAAGTAAGTGTCTACTGTTTTAAACAAGGTGACAGCCATTATCTTATCACTAGCGCCAATTCTGATGTATCATAGCTGTTTAAGTTGTATGATAAAGGCACTCACCAGAGAATAGGCAGCACCATTCTCTGTACATTGTAACCGCTACACTGCGATCGCCAACCCGCCTGCCAAGTGTGGCGATTATGGCAAACACTTTGGGGGAGGCCTATGTCCAGCAGTGGACGTCTTTCGGCTGATATGATGATGATGATGATCAAAGGCACACAACGCTCTCCTTGATTCGTTTTTGAGAATCCGTACTCGAAGGGTAATTAACGGAAGTCAGAACCTAATTGTAACAATTTTAAATTAAAAAAAAAATACTAATCCTCCGATGTCCGTCAATAACAATAACTATACCTATTAAGAAAAAATATAATCCGGCAGGGGATTAAACACCTTAGCTGTAGGCACAATGAATGAATATTCACAAACACCTTATTGTGCGTATTGGTGGGTGGTTCACCATGTAGGTATCGATGGAGTACGTCTGTATGTACGTCTTATGGTCTGATGATGGAACTAAAGTAGCTTGGAATTAAAATGTGCAATTCTGACGCACACTCCCCGAAATGTAACCAGTGGGCAACTGACAAGCTGGCTACTAGCCGGCCAATGAGCCTCTTGGCCCAAGCGCATCAAGATGGTATTTGGCAGATCCATCCCAGATACGCTTGATAAAGGTTGAGTAGCTGTTCCAGCGTGAAGTACCTTATAGAGGGTATGCGGTACAGAGAGTAAAGTCCCGCATACCTCCACTGGAAATGGGAGGATCCTCCGAACCCGACCGGTGTTGTGTCTTGTCCGATACACACAACTGCCCGATAGTTGTTGATATTCGGACTGTTGTATGTGTTCAAATCGCACGGAGAACTTAGCTTGCGCGATGCAGGATTTCGATGTTACTTCGTCGTAGATGGTGCTGCGGTTCTTTTTGTTGCCGTACAAATTTCGCTTCTTAGTTTTTATTTTTCATTGATGCCTCTACAACCTAACGTCTCACCCTTGCTAGGATGCCCAACTTTTTGAATGCGAGGAATCAAGTCCTGAACTAGATCAATACGCTAATGAATGCAAGGTGATGAAAGGCCCCGTATCGTCACTCAGATTAAAAGCTATCATGTTTCGGGATACCTATTTAAAATGAGCCATTTTAAGTTTTATTGAATTATTCGCTTTTCTTGACATTAATAAAATATAATAAAAAAATCATAGATGTTAGCGCCTGGATGGGCTTTTCACAGACGCCCCATCAGTTTTGTGAGACCATATCAAACAGAAGTAACCGATATTAATAACTTCATCAATATGGCAGACTCTAACCTGGATGTCTGTTGTAAGTAACAAAGATGTGTCAGAAAATTTGGATGTCTGACCCATCACAGACATGGCTAGCGAAAAATAGCGATGAGAGCAAACAATGGGATAAGGCTTGGCAAAAAAAAAGCGATCAATATAACGCTACTGGTGCTGCTGAACTCTTCTATCGACGTGATTCGATACTGATCGAAGAGCTTGTTCAAACTAACTTGTCATAATGTGTACAATGTGTAACACAGATCAACACAGGAAAACCAACAAATCCTAATTCTTTCACCCAACAAGCGGGATCTCTCGTCGATAACATAAGTTGACTAGTCGTAGTACAGATGACTAGTAGTAGTAGTAGTAGCTGGCTTTCCGTGATGAATTTGGGTTTATGAAGGATTTCAGTCTGCCAAAGTCTATCAGGATTTGGGTGGGTGCAAAACTATCTCCGTCACAGAAGTTAATGTGAAGAGCAACAAGAAAATGTTAGCGTCTAGTATTGTTTTGTTTTCCATTACATTTTTGTAAAATAGTTTCAGTTTGTCTTTTCTTACCATAGCTTCCAAAAGTAATGTCGCTTTCAATGTCCAATCCTGTCACAAACCTGTTTAGATTGTTTCTTATGTTAAAAGGCCAGGCATAAATACTTATTGCAAAACAAACAATGAAGTTGTTCGATTTTGTGTTTTATTTCCTGTGATACTTACCTTCTGGGTACTTTCATAAATATAGGTCATACCTATGTAGGTCCACAGTACTCACATAGTGTACCTCTGTGTGTGAGCAATGGTATCACACACAGAGGAATTAGCACTAGAAAGTTGGAATTTGGTATGGTCATTTTAATCACGCCGACAAAGTTTAAAATGAAATCTTGCAAAAACAAGTTTTTTTGTGAACTGAATTAATAGGGTGTGTAATGTTTGGCATAATAACAAATGCTCTAATTTCACTTGAACTAACGTTCATATGACATAATTTTCATATGACATAATATCAAATGACATAAATTCATATGACCTAATGTTTCATATCATATAATATTCATTTAACATAAATACATTTAGTATAACGTTCATTTTATATAATTTTCAATATGTATAATATTCTTTTAATAAAACGTTCATTTGACCTAATATTCTTTTGACCTAAAATTCATATTTAATGGGCACAGTTCTAGCCTAACTCAAATGGCACTTAACCAAACTTTAAAATATTCTATGCATGGTCGAGGGTGGGCTTGGTCGACGGAGCCCCGCTTCGCGGGGCTCCTGCTTCTGGGTGGTTTATAAAAAAATAACCACGAAGGGGATGGCGGGGTCTATTCGCTTGCTTCGCTCGCCCACACGACCTCGCCATCCCCTTCTAACCTAACCTATCCGAGTCGGGGTGCCCTAAAGTCCAGATTGCATCCAGTTTCTCCTGGTAACAATAGTTGAGGGTGGCAGGTGTATAGGGTATAAAGTGAAGAAAAAAAATTTTTTATACAATATTTATTTAATCATAACATAAATATTCCATCTTATTTTAGTTTTAAATTAGAGCAAACTATACAATAACTAAAACAAATATCGCAATAGCCACACAAAGAATAATTTTGCTGTAACTGTATGACAGTATGAAAAATAATATTTATACAGTCTACCCACCTCACGCATAAAAGCAAACTTTTGTAGCAATTAATGTTAATGCGATGCATTTTTGCTAGCACCATACTAGCAGGCGTTTAAAATCGTATCAGATTTTCTAAATTATATTAAAAGTTACTTAGAGATTAAGAATATTATAGTATATGAATAATATGCTAAATGAATATTATGTGAAATGTGCATTATAGGAAATGTTCATTATGTCATATGAAATTAGGTAAAATGAAATTATATCAACAATTCATTATGTCAACTGATCGTTATGTTAAACAAAATTATGTGAACTGAAATTATGTCAAGTGAACGTTAGATATTTTGTTATTAGGTATGTCAATCGTTACACACCCGAATTATTAAGCTTCAAAGTGCACATTTTTTGTTATACTTAGTAAAATTTTTGCCCCTCTGCCAGCTAAACCGTAGTTTTTGGAAACGTGAAAAAAGACATGGTATTTAAAAACGTCAAAAGTGTCTAGGGATCAAGTTCATTTTTAAATATAAAAAATATCCAATTAATTTTTACCAAATCTAGTGTTCCAGGCTGGCTTTTTACTTTAATTCCTATGTTTAAGTTAGTAACTTATTCCTAGGTTTTGTAAAAATTAAGAAAAATTGCAATTTTTGCAAATTGTGGGAAATTAACTAAAGTTTTCAGTTAAATGGCAAAAAAGGCTAAAATGAGGATTTTTTCATTATTATTATAAAATAAAAAAGATGTTATCTGTGTTTCAACCATTGACACGAATCATAAGATCACAGCGATTTGGCATGTTTCACTTTGAGGAATCACCGCCCACGCCACGCGATCTTTCTAGCTAGTCCTTTGCCTAGCCTTTTCATTGAAGGGCGCCGTTTAACAGCGGCCTAAGTGACATCCTGGCATTCGATTGAACAGCTAGGCAAATGTCATGGTTCAATATCGTATAATCATTTGCTTGCTTTGCTTTCGGGGAGTTTAGGGCACCCCGACACGGATGGGTGTGTAACGATTGACATAATAACAAAATATCTAACGTTCACTTGACATAATTTCAGTTCACATAATTTTGTTTAACATAACGATCAGTTGACATAATGAATTGTTGATATAATTTCATTTTACCTAATTTCATATGACATAATGAACATTTCCTATAATGCACATTTCACATAATATTCATTTAGCATATTATTCATTTACTATAATATTCATAATGTGTAATGGACTTTAGGGCACCCCGACTCGGATAGGTTAGGTTAGAAGGGGATGGCGGGGTCGTGTGAGCGAGCGAAGCGAGCGAATAGACCCCGCCATCCCCTTCGTGGTTATTTTTTTATAAACCACCCAGAAGTTGAGCCCCGCGAAGCGAGGCTCCGTCGACCAAGCCCACCCTCGACCATGCATAGAATATTTTAAGGTTTGGTTAAGTGCCATTTGAGTTAGGCTAGAACTGTGCCCATTAAACATGAATTTTAGGTCAAAAGAATATTAGGTCAAATGAACGTTATATTAAAAGAATATTATACATTTTGAAAATTAAATAAAATGAACGTTATACTAAATGTTATTATGTTAAATGAATATTATATGATATGAAACCTTAGGTCATATGAATTTATGTCATTTGATATTATGTCATATGAAAATTATGTCATATGAACGTTAGTTCAAGTGAAATTAGAGCATTTGTTATTATGCCAAACATTACACACCCGACACGGATAGGTTAGATTCAAATAGTATCTATGTGTCATGCCATTCATGTTAGGTTACTTTAGATCCTAAAAACGGCAGACAAGCAGTGTCCACTGTATTCATCACAATTAGTAACGAGCTGACACGAGTAGTTCTTGTAGTAGTAGTCACTATCCTTGACTAGTTTGAGGTTTTTTGACGTTTTATGCAATTGGAAAGTTTTTTTTTAATTTTGGTGACGGGATTTATAATGGTTTCAAAATATTCCTATGAACGTGTATTGCTAGTGTTTTCAATTCTTGTCGTATCGATGTCTCCACATTGTATATTTCCACATTTACATGATAATACTACGGGGCGCTGTAAATAAGTCTACAAGATCTTATTTAACTGCAATAGTAGATTAATTGCCGACGCTAGTACAAGCTCTTACCGGGATCATGGGTTACATGTGATCTAATTTATAGTAGTTTGCTAATATATGGCATCATATAAATTCACCCATAGTGATCATGTGGGCTATATAAGTGCTATTATAAGACTGCGTGTAACAAGCTGATTTACACTATTAAAGTTCAGCTGTCTGCAACAAGAAGCAATATATCATTATTAATTGAAGTCACAGAATAACTGTTTCCGTTATTGTAGTTCACATGTTCTTTCTTAAATGCAAATGCAATGCAAGCGTTTTAAGGGTACCTTCACTTGCGGCCTTCAATTCAAAATATAGCTTAGTTTAAGTCCATAAAATGTTTCATTGCAGCTTACAGTACTATTGATTCAAAACTCAAAAATAAACTCAAAGCATTTATTTCAATTAGACGGGCACTTTTGAATTGTCGAGGTTGGTCGGTCAAAAAAATGAAGCTAAGATCTCTCTATGGAGAAGAATGTGCAAGAAACTCCACGGACAATCTATTAGTAAAAAAAAAATGTACAAAGTTATGGTTACATTATTCTTGTTGAAATTATACATATATGTGAGCACAATGTAAAAGACATGCAGGATAAAAGCTTCCGGAGTAAAAAGAAACAATTAAAATAAACCGTGGCAGACGAGAAATGACCAGACCCAACTGACGGCGTCCGTTCACGAACATGACGCATGCGCTAGCACTATTCAGCTCAACCATTTTGAAGGGAACCAAATGATCCATCGCAGGCACCACCATCAGCCAGACTTTTAAGAGAGCATGACACTCCAAACCGCCAGAGTACATTCAAGTCGAAGACACCCAAAACTGATAGTTATAGTTTAAGGTAAACTGTACACGGTACTCACACATGTGCCACTCATGCATGAAATAATACCATGTTAAATAAATTGGGTCTATACAATGAAAATATTGCGTTCTTACAACTTCAGCCGGTCCAACAATGTTTTCAAAAGCTAACCGATTAGTTTGTGCGCCCTAGCTGATGTGGAGCAGGACAAGCATTGAGCCAAGCATTTTATCATCAATATAATCTCCCAACTTATAATATGCTTGCCTACATAGTGTGCGTTTAATACAAGATTTAAATTTTGTCTCATTTAGTTCCAATATATGGGGAGGTATTTTATTATAAAATTTTAAACAGTACCCCATGAAAGATGAGGCTACTTTAGCCAGTCTGAAACCTGGTTGAACTAATTAGTCCCTATTTCTAGTATCATAATTATGTCTGTCACCTATTTTACTAAAAATATGTAAATTCTTTCTGACATACATGATGTTTTCGTAAACGTACTGACAAGGTACCATCATGATGATAATATTCTTAAACCCTTAGAGAATCGCGCTGGCAGAGATTGTTTATGTCTTTAATGGCTCTTTTCTGCAGAATTAAAATAGACTCGATGTCTGCAGCCCGTCCCCATAATAATATACCGTAAGACATGATACTATGAAAGTAACAAAGTCTACGTTAAGTTTGGTTTTTAAAATTAAAATTAAATAGCGAAGGCTAAGAATTTAAGGCTTCCGTAGTTTTAATAGGGATAGGTTTTATAGGGTAAAGAAATTTACAAATTCTTGAGCAACTAGTTTGTTATCGCTAATAAGTCCAAGAGAAGTCTCGAATCTGTAATTTAATCAGTATTCTGTGTTTTGTTCCAATTTGTTTCATTATTTATAATTTTCCAAACAGTCTTTATTTTGTTTTCTGCTGATTTAACCTTATTGCTTATATATGTCACCGGAAAAAAGCAAACTCTCTAAGATTATAAAAAAACTTGAGAAATTGTAAACTCTCGATAAATTGTCATCTGAACATTTGGAATACTATTTTACGCATCAAAATTTAATAGTCTATAATCTCGCGAAGTCAATCCGAGAAATTGTGGACTGACATAAAATGGCGACCAATCAGAGCATAAGTCTACAATTTAACCGTTTTCTTGTGATAGTAAACCTGGAAACAAGGCTCTCATTGGTCTATTCAGAGAAAACAAAGACCAATGAAGGGCCAAGTTTCCAATTTAACTATAACACCAAAACAGATAAATTGTAGACCAGACAGCTGATTGGTAGTATTCCAAATGTTCAATTGACAATTTATCGAGAGTTTACAATCTCTCAAGTTATTTTATAATCTTACGGAGTTTGCTATTTTCCGGTGAAATATACACGCTGAAATTTTAAAGGTTGTTTTCCCCCGGCAGCACGATTAGCCATCAGTAGTAATTACTATCGAAACATAAAGTTAAACATAAAAAATAAAAATGTTTTTGTTTTCAAATGAAGAAAAAAACATGAACTCGAAAGCGTGAGAAGCAATAGTAACTCACTAGACGTGACGTAGGTACTACTCACACGACACACAACACACGCACGCGCCGCCTTTCGCTCTTTTCACTTTGTCGGCAGAGCGGCGGCGCGCCGACAAAGTGAAAAGCGATTCATAAATGTTCAGAGCAAACTAAGCTCTCGCGCGTAGTAATACGGCATTAACTTGCCTGCAAGCACGCGGCGAGTAGGGCCCCGCGCATCACGTACGCCATCACTCATTCGGAGCATATTGAGTTTTATTAAATCAGGAGTACCTATCAGCTGGTTGATACGCGAAGGGCAATGACCGCGGCCGCTTTTCGCGAAACTATCGCGGATAACTATTGTTTCGAAGTTTCTTTCGAGTTTTGTTCATCACAATTGTTATTCTACCACTTCTTGATTTAAAAATTCATTATTTCTCATTAAACGATTGTATTACCAAGAAAAACTCGTTTCGCTGCGGGAAAACACCCATTAAAATTTCACGCTGTATGGTGCCTTAGCTGACTTACAAGTATTTTTATAATTTTCGAGTAGGTAGCTACATACTATATAAAAATTTCAGTGTTAATATAAGGCTTAAGGCCATACAGCTCATGAAGTGTTTCCCTACTTTTTTGAGTCCTTTAGTCGCCCATTCAGCAAATAAAAAGTTAGTTTTCTTTTTAAAAATATTATTGCATTCAGTTTGGCCTTCAGAAAAAAATCGGTATACAAAATATTAACATTGTTCATTGCAAGGTCCCGATCACTTAACTTGCTGATTAAAGTACTTAAATTACCGGATGTTATTGGTCTGGATTGTATCTCCACTTGTTGAACTCAAATGATACCAGTGGCCCGCTGTGATCAGAAGGAAGGTAATTTACAGTGGTTTTTTCGAAGTAGTCGCTGCAACAAAAAACATTATCTATACTGTAGCAGTAGTTGTAGTTGTACGGGTTGGTTCTATGAACACATTAGACAAGTTGAACGATTTAAAGAGATTTAATAATATACTGCTATCTGAATTATTTTCTAAGTTATTAATATGTAAGTCTTCACAGATAATTACTAGTTTATTGCCAGTCGCAATTTTTGCCAAAGCATCTTCCATCACTGACTCAAATATAGCGTAGTTCAGATAATTAGGGGATCTGTCAACACCACACTATGACATGCTTATCCAGCTCAAACCAGGACAGTTCAATGCTATGTTCAACAGACAAGTTAACTATGTCTTTACTAGTTTTATTAAAATTTTGTGAAACCTCACGCAGCATTGACTTTCGGTTAAAAGAACTTCCCACTATGATTCTCGTAATTCATTAACATTTCAAAATCCTTTAAGCAATGCTCAGTGAAACAAATTATTTCAAACATTGTTTTTTCTAAAAATAATTCTATTTCCACCTGTTTTGAAGAAAAGCCTTGAAAACTCTTATGGAATAATTTCAAGGATTTCTGCTTAGCCCCTTAACTACAATTAGCGAGAGTTAGAAGATACGTGGTTCATGGTAGATGTAACTTTACTAATATTGGTATCCTGTGTTTTCAAACAAATTAGTTTAAAGGAACATCCGGAGAGAGCCCCACGACTTCCATGCCATCATCAGGCACTGAGATCCCGCTAATTGTGGTCAATTCTTTAATTGTGGGGACAGTTAAAGAATTGTCCATAGTGACACATGGATTCTCCTTCGTACAATGATTGTAAATATTTATAGCATTAGTGCTACAGTTCTATCCGTCGTCGACTTTAACTTATCAACATATAAGTTGATGACTAGAAAAACAAGTTTGTCACTGTAAAGACTTACTAAAAATTGTATAAGCTTATTAAGCACGTGAATATAATTATTTTGTCTATCTGTCAATTTTTCAAAATCAGGGAGAGCACACAGTAATATTTTATTGCAATTTACCATCTCAGTTTCAAAGTAAGTTATTTGTTCTTTCTTACGGTTATATATTAGTAGTTAGTATATTGGTTTGTGGTCTATATATATTTCTTGTTACCAATTCCATTATATGCTTTTAATTTGACCTAAGCATACAAAAATTATGAGTAGAATAACTAAGGTTGTTATTTAATCATTTACCTAAACCTCTTCCTATACTATTTGAGAACATAACTGAATGGATTATAAAAAGTAGTCTCAGGTTGGTCCACTAGACATCAACCCCTCTTTGCAATTTGAGATTATGACTATGAGCATGAATCAATTCATTTTTTAGATACCTAACTTTACTTAAAGCCTCCTCATACAAGTTACTACAGTGGTTGAAACCATCCGCAGTTGGTCGCGTGCATCAACAACATCTTGGTATCGCTGACTAAAGTCCACTAGCTCCCGTTTTAGGCAAGTGTTTTTGTGTACCATCCTCTTTACTTCCACCTGACCTTACTCTCTCTTCTGCAACATTCGTTGGCATTGCTGTTGTGATTCTTTAAGTTCTTTAAGTTGTATTTTCGATAACCTTCTGTTTATTAACACCCGATGCAAAAACGACGGGGTGTAATAAGTTTGACGTGTCTGTGTGTGTGTCTTGTCTATCTGTGGCAACGTAGCTCTTAAACGGATAAATCGATTTTGATTTTGTTTTTTCATAAATTTGATTGAAACCAATTTACTTGGGATTTTAATTAGTAACATTAAATTATTGAGTGTTCCGGTATTGGAACTAAAAGTTGTTAAAAACCCAGTGAATGTGTTCGTTCATTCATTGGGTAATCGTAAATTTCATGTTTTGAATCCTACAAGGTTCATGTTCTGGGAGCTATTTTATAAATGGATTTCTAATCTTATGGCCAGTATTGGGACAGGTATGATATTTTTTCTGGTTTATAAAATCCAGTGTCTGGACACACGTTTCTAAATGAATTCAAACAATAGGTTTCGTCATGATGGCATCATATTTTATGCCAGATTTTATACTTTAAGGTTCCCGTGAGGAAGCAAATTTACCTGGACTCACTCACAGTCTGGCTCATTTCACAGTCTCCAGCCACAACGCCTCTAACTCTCTAACTCTGCTTTGTTTCCTTCAAGGGCGGAAAACACACCTCCGCCAATGAATTCTCTTCCTGCATCGCTCGGCAAGGATGTCATTGAAGTTGATAGTGTTGGGGAGTTGTCGTCGTGCCTGAGGTGACCAAGATAGAATTGAGAGCAGGAGTGTTGTGGCTACAAACCCAAAACATTGCCTACGGTGCCGGACGGCATACTATAAAAATTCTTCTATCATGTGAAAGGATATACTTTCCGAATGGGCCTATAGAAATTTAATCAAAATCGGTCCACATTTATATTCATTACTCTTTTAGTTACTACATTTCATCCCTCCTGTTCACATTACCATATCAAGATAGCGGTTCACTTTCGACATGTCACTGGCGCCACTTTTAAACTACCTATAATTTGTACTCATTCCTTACTTTATCCACTCTCGATACTCCACACATCCATCTCAACATTCTCATCTCCGCTACATGCAATATTTTCTCATCCGTCTTTTTCACAGCTTAACATTCTGATTCATACAGTCGTACCGTCGGTCTTATCACGGACTTGTAGATTTTCCCCTGTAACTTGAAGGCCATCTGTGGGTCGTAAGCTGTTCCAGTGACCTGTTGCCATCTCATCCAGCCTGAGTTGATCCAGTACATGACTTCTCGGTCTATATCAACGTTCCCCTGGACAAGTGACCCGAGGTACCGAAAATCAGAGCTTTAGGCATAGAACTGGAAAGAACAGGAAAGAAACTGGACGAAACACAGAACAGGCATTCTGTTTTGGTTCTGCTTAATTTAAGGCCAATACTCTCCAGTCTTTACCACCATGTCTTCAATCTGCTCTGGACCTCTAGGCCGCTTTCGGCAACCAGCATACTGTCATTAGTAAACAGCAGGCACCAGGGAGCCTCGCTCTCATCAGGAAGAGGTAAGGGCTCAAAGCCGACCCTTGGTGCAAACCGACTGCCACACTGAAGCTCTCCAGTCTAGGGTCAGTAGTTAGGTACTGCACATACTTCCCAGGTACACCTTTTTCCTTAAGGGCCCACCACAAAACCTCACGAAGCACCCGGTCATATGCCTTTTCGAGGTCAACGAATACCATGTGCAAGTTTTTATGTACAGTTCTTTATTTCTAGTACAGCTGACGGATAGCGAAAATGGCATTCTTTGTACCCCGACCAGGCATGAAACCGAACTGGTTCTGTGAAATTTCACTATCTTCTCTTGGCTAAGAGAAGTGAGTTAAATAAAGCTTAATAAAGCTAATGGCACATAGTTTGAAAGCTTGGGTAAAAGTTATTGAAAAGCGGCTGCTTTTCAATAACTTTTCACATCGCCTTTGTTTTTAAAGATGGGCACCAACGAACTGTTGCACCATTCCAGGTATGGCTTCTTCCAGCAACAACTTATTGAAGAATGAAGCTAACCACGTCTACCCATCTACCCGTAATGACTTCCACACTTCGATTGGTATTCCGTTTGGACCAATTGCCTTACCATTATTCATTCCATTCACTGCTACTCTCACTTCATCCACACTGACCGTCCTCACTAACCCTTCATTAACTGGTCTACTCTCTAAAAACAACACACTACATATTTTCCTCATTCATGAGTCTTTCAAAATAGCCCTTCCATTTATCCTTAATCTTTTTATCATTCGATAAAAGAATTCCATCTTCATCCCTTACACATCTTAGCCGACTAACATCCTTCGCCTTCCTCTCCCTGGCTCTAGCAAACCGGTACAGGTATTTTTGGCCAGCTGGACTGTCAAGTATGTCATAAAATTTGTCCTTAGCTTTTGCTCTTGCTATTGCCCCGGCGTTCTTAGCTTTTTTCTTTAAAACATCATACTCACTCTTTTTTTCAGCTTTCCAACTAACGATTTCCAGCTCTACACTCTGCCATTCCTTGATTTTTTTTCTTTTTTCCTTCAACACTTTCTGTATTTCTATCGACCACTACCATGTATCCCTCTCTATTGTGCCCCTTCCTTGTGTCGCTCCTTAGATATCCTTCGCTGCTTGTCTAATCCATCCAGCTATCTCATTCCAGCTTAGATTTACATTTCGATCATTCATGTCTCCTATTTTTATCATTTTGTGTACTAGTCGCTCTCTAAATTCCTTCGCACAATCATTCTTTCCTAGCATATGCCATTTTATTTTAGGAGGAGGACGCTCTTTGCTTTTTGTATACTGTGTTTTTATCGCTAATACCATAACCAGGAGTCTGTGCTGTGAGACCAAGTCTTCTCCTGACAGCACTTTGCGGTCTTTGACGCGCCTTATATGGTTGCGCCTCACTAGAAAATAGTCAATCTGGGTAGTTACCACTTTTGTATATGACGAGGTGTTTATCTCTCTTCTGGAACCAAGTGTTGGCTACTGCCAGGTCAAATGCGGAAGCGGATTGCAGCAGCGTCTCTCCCTCGTTATTGGGACTTCCAAAACCCCATCCCCATGTAGGTTTTCGTAATAATTTCTCGTTCTTCCTACATGCCCATTAAAATCACCTCCAACTATCAATATCTCATGCACGGGGATGGTCATAATAGCTGTTTCAAAATCTTCCCAAAACTTCTCTTTCACCCTTTGATCACATCCTATCTGCGGGGCATACACACTAACTATATTCAGCATCACATTTTCCATCATAACTTTCACAAATATCAATCTATTATTAATCATTTTTACCTCCATCACGCTTTCTTTCAATTTACTGTCTAACACTATTCCCACGCCGTTTCTTTTACCGTCACTTCCAGAATAGAAAAAATGATATCCTTCTCCAATTTTCTTCGCTATATTAATCCGTCTTCTTTTTAATACGTCCGCTAACTCTCTGGCCCTTCCAGTCATAGTCCCAACATTCCAACTTCCCAATACCTCACTCACTTCCCGAGCTAGCTTCTTACGTTGTCCTCGCCCGGGCTGGTGCATTAACCCTAGTCCATTTCCCACAGGGGCCAGGTGCTGCCCCTGCGCTGCGCCTGTGGGGTATGCCCTAACCCTATCGCACATTATATTTCGACCTAATATGTTGCTAAAGATTTGGCAAATATTTTACAGTCGGCCGCCAGCCTGACACAAACCCTCCTTGGGAATGCTGTTGTTGATGGTTTACTCGCCACCTATCGGGCCTAAGCTGTTGAAATATTTGCATGGTCTCTAAAATATGTCCCTTAGTGGCCTCCTACGATACCCATGGTACGAGATGGGGTGCCAATATTCCTAATCCGGAGCCACACGGAGAATATTACTAATACGACTATTTGACGAAAGACCTAAGATAATCTACCCGAGTTAGGAAAGATGGAGTCGGCGAGAGACATCTTGCGATGTTCTACAGGGCTCGGTTTGGTAGCACACACCGTTGACGAAATCTGTTATGCCGATGGCACACTACTATTGGCCCGAGAGCAAACGCACCTGCAGGCAACGCTGTTGGCTATGGCAGGGGCGGTGCAGGTCTTTGGGAGAAACGGGGGTCTAGGTCACGAGGTGGCTTTGCACAAGTCTAAGGGCCTCGGAGCAAACCACCTTGGGATTCACAAATGGAGGTAGGAGGCGTCTGCATCGGCGTCAAATCGTCGATTAATTACGTGGGACTCGTCCTGGAAAAACTATGAGAGTAGGATGACTTTGGGCTGCAATACAGTGGCCGGTCCCAGGTTGATGAGGGTTGCGGCTGCTCTTGCGCGACAGCTACCTAATTTAGGGGGGCCTAACGACTCCTACAGAAGGCTTCATGTGGAAAACGTCGCATAATTGCGAAGACCGCAGAGAGCGATAGTTGTCTATGTGTTCTGTGTGGCTGTCCCGGCGAAATGAGGATACTGGACGATTTTCTATGAGCCTAATCTAAAAAAAAAACCGGTCAAGTGCCGGATTAACGCCATGGGATCTGGAGGCGAGAGCCCTCGCGCACGTATACGCGTGGCGCGTGGAGGCGCTTCGCTGGGGCGAAACTCCGCTACCGCGGCAAATTGCAACGCGGCGGACGGAGTTCCGGCAGGATACTATGGCGATATGGAAACGGCGACTGTCGCAACTCAGCGCTGGGCACGCCACAATTGCGGCGATAAGACCCCTCTTTGAGGAGTGGCTGGAGAGGCGCTACGGCGTCCTCACCTTCCGCCTGACGCAGGTACTCACCGGACACGGCTGTTTCGGGAGGTACCTGTTTCGGATTAAGCGGGAGGACACGCCCGGGTGTCAGCACTGACTTTGACTTTGACGCCCCGGGCGTCGGGAGTCGCAGGGCGATCCCCGGCCACCGTAGGCGCGGGCCTGCGAGCATTGGGTGGCTCGCTGTCCGATCACCACCAGGCCCGGGTTAATGGCGCGTTGTGTTTCACGCGCGCCTCAAAGAGATGGCAGCATAAAAGACGGGGCCCGCTCGGGCCAGAGCCTGCCAGGGTTGCGGAATTTGTTCGAAAGAGTCACCGCGGCCCTGGAAAGCAAAGGGCTTTGGAAGGAACACGGATGGGTTTTAGTCAGACTCCAGAGCGGAAGAAGTCATTTGATGATTTCCCATCCTTAAAAAAAAAAAAAAGCTACCCATTATATCGCCACAATAAAATTGGTATCATTTTTATTGGTGACAGGCGTCGACTATGTATGTATGGGGACACCCTTTAATTTTCAACGTTTTTTTTTTTTGAACTTTATTTGTGCTGTACAACGGGATGTCAACGGGAACTACCATATATAGGTTTTCGACCCAAAACCTATAGGGTACTTCCGGTTGACCTAGAATTGTAAATTTTGGTTAAAATAAAGGTCTTACAGCACAAGTAAAGGGAAAATTCCGAAAAATTAAAAAAAAAAAAATTAAGGAAAAAGTTTTAGCCAAAATCTAAATTTGCCCATATCTTTTTATCGTGTTGACTCAGGACTTTGATTTTTATACACCTAATAGGGACCTCAGTATCTGGAATAAATTTCAACTTGCTAGACCCACCCGTTCCTGAGAAAATCGGCGGTGACACACGGACAGACAGACAGACGGACAAGAGAGTGATCTTATAAGTGTTCCTTTTTTACCTTTTGAGGTACGGAACCCTAAAAAGGTAGTGTAGCGTTACTACCTACTCAAATTGTAAAGCTAAAACTACAATTAAGTACGAACTTTTTGGGTAGGTAAAATGTCGGCATGTTTGAAGTGCTATTTTGACATCTATTCAACCTATCGAGTTGACTAAATACTACAATTTAATTTAGATACACTTAGTTAAATTGTAGTACTTGTCTACTTTAAAAGTGTACGGATTAACTTTTTCAGTTAAACGCACCGTTTAGAATAATTAAGCCGAAATCTGAAACATTACCGAAAATTAAGAAGCAGCAGCAGCTCCGAGCGCAGGTCTTTCGAAGCTGAAAATTGTTTGTACACTTTTGGCATCTATCCTAACAATATCCCAGAAACTCAGGACAGACCAATTTATTTGGACCTAAGGCGTTCAATCTATCTACGGTAAATTGCCTAAAATGCAACAAAACTGGAATCTCTGATGAGTTACTAAATTGCTTAAAAATAATCGTAGAATATCTCATGTGTTTCGTTTCCCCAAAACTAATATTTACAAATATTAGTGTAGCTGTATAATACCTTTTTTAGTTGCTTGGCTTGCTTGTTAATGAATTATTTAGGTGCTGATGTGAATGACTATTTAATTCTAACTGAATTATTTCAAAGATATTCGTCCTAAGACGGTAGGGCGACGCACGACGAGGGGCAGCCATGGTGAAGGATTTCTTAAGAAGGCGATAGTATCAACAACAGCAATTGCGACCGGCGGTTACTACAGTCGTCAACCCCAGGTATATATGTATTAAGTTTTTATGAGCATAGGAAAACTTCACTCCACCCGCGAATTCGTCCGTGCGGATTTAGTAGGTACCCCCTTTAATGGGTAGAATATTGAGCTCAAAAACAAACATTTTCTGCAAAATACTTGTCCAAATGCAGCATGTTAGAGCTAAAGTCATGTCCTTCCTCTTCTTGTTGGCTTCCATGGGAATAGACAGGATAGGCTAAGGTAAGAGTATATAAAGTACAGGTGTACTAGCTTATACCAGCGGAGTCGCCCGCGTGAATGTCGAAAATTAACCCACGAGAACGTACTTACTGATCGGGATAAATGTATCATTTAAATCCTTCCCATCAGTCTTCATCAAAATTGAGAATTTATTGACAAATTTCAAGACTTTCTGATTTGCAATAGGTCGGAAGTAGGATGTAGGATGCACATGGCCACAATAATAAGTAAACGGCATTATAGTAATTCGTTGTGATTTCCAATTTCCTTAATAATGTTGCTGATGCTTGGCTGACGAATGTTTATTAATTCGATCAACTACTGATATGACGCAATATATTGTGTTGTACTGAGTGGAGTAGTGTGCCATGGAGGAGGAGGAGGAGGGGTGGTGTCACACCCATACGTGCGTCATACCTCAGTACTTGTGTAACTGCAATTTATTACAGAAACCTACGTATTATACACGCTACAGCAGGTGCGAAAGGAAACTGCAGATTGATGATTTAAAGACTTCTTTCCCTTTTTAACGTTCAGATGCTACATAAATCTATCTCGCTTTATCATGACGAACATTTATGCCAAAATAATGACGTTTACTCCCTTTCTCGCACTTGGCCTTCATATAGCGCTTTCTCACTTTGCTATCCCGAGGGCAAGCGCACACATAGGTAGCGACGGTTCCTTTCTTTTTCGCTCACAGCTCATAGATAGCGCTAGCTCCCTCTATCTTCCGAAGACACGTACGTATGCGATCGACAACGTATTGATCTGTCCACGTACAGATATAATTGCCCTAGGTATATCACGGAATCTAGACCGCGAGCCGGGAGGCCGGAGCCTGGAGCGAACTGTATCGATCCTCATATTGATGAAACCACACGAGGGCTAATTGGATGGCCATGGTTGCTAGGCGACGTGCTCCACGGTCCTTGGTGTATTATGTAGATCTGTGTATACGTTTACCTGCATATCAATTTGCAGGCTATGAATGTTTCAACTGATTTTCCGTCATACCTTTTGTGTAAACTGCGAGCTTTTTTTGTAGTATTGGTAAAACTTTTCGAGTACCTAATTGTAAAATCCTTATACACAAGGCATATACAAAAATCGATCTTTCGTTGATATTATTCACCTGTATGTAAGTCATGGTTGACAAAGTCGAAGCCCTTAATTTACTCATAACAAAAATACGACAGATACTGGAACGCGCTTATTCAAATTTTCAATTACTCTCTATAAAAAGTGTAAATGGTGCTAAAGTAGGCGACTTCCCCCTTTGAAAGCCGTTTTGTTCTGTTTTTAGTATATGATATTTTTCTGAGTCAATACATGATTTTCTCAAAGATTTTTGATAAATTAGATATAAGGGTTATAGGGCGGTAATTAGATAAAGCGTTTGTGTCACCTTTTTTAAACAAGGGTTAAACTATTAAAATTTAAGTGTATCTGGAAAAATACCTAGGCAGAATGAGAGATTTATCATATATGTTCAATAACTTGACATAGCGCAACTATATGATTAGAATTACAGCTATACCTATCTGAATAAGGTTCATCTAACGTTGTGATATACACATTATTATAACTAGCCTACTATCCCACTGCTGGGCAAAGGCCTCCCTCCATTCCTTCCAATGATCACGGTGTTGTGCTTCTTCTTTCGAAATCGTAAGGAAGGCATCCTGGTCGTCCAGCTATCTCCTTCGCGGTCTGCCCCGGCCCCGTCTCGCTGTTTCAAGGCACCAATCTTGTATTTTATAGGCCCACAGCTTGTGTGGTTATGTGGCAGACATGTCCTGACAAGTCCCCTTTAAGTTGGGCAGCCTTTTGAGCCAATTCAACGATTTGCGTTTTGGAGCGTAGTGTAGTGTTTCGACCGTGGTCTGTTAATTTAAAACCTACGCTCCACAGCACGTTGCCAAAGTCTGTGCATCACAAGTCAAAATGGGGAGAATATACATGTCCATCAGCTTACGCTTTACTGACATGGACAAAGTGCCCTTAAATAGCTCCTTCATGTACCAGTAGCTCTTCTAGGCATTTACCGTCTTGCGATTTCCTTATCTTGGCTTGCCTGGAAAGAGCCTACTTGGCCCAAGTAGTCTCTTTCCAGTATTCTCGGACGTATTGTAAATATATTCTCCCAGCTTACGTGTATGTTCCTTTTGAAGCTGGTCATGAATATGGGCTTCGACATGTTCATCTTAAGGCCAACCCCAAGGTTCGCTATGAGGAAGTTTATGAGGCAAAATATATGAGATTGGCGCAACGGTCGCTAAAGAGATGGTTATGAATGGACTACCATGCCCGGAGTATTTATGGTGTTGCGTAGAGGTACCATTTAATAAAATAGGTTCTTATCCAGACTTGGTATAGGATTACATACAGGTACTTCTTTAAAGTCATTCATTTTACACTATTCTTTGATCCCTAAATAGCCATGACACCTTCATCTCCTTGACATACGATTTGAATGCGTGTTTGTCTCATTTTATTCCTTATGTGCTATCTAAACTTCGAATGAAATCCAACTAAAGAATGTTATTAGTGGTTAATGTTCTTTCCCGTATTGTCCCACTGCTGGGCAAAGGTCTCCCCAAACTTTTCCTGGTTTGTAGCATTCACCGACCAATTCGTCACGAGCGCCTCTAAGCCGTCAGTCGCCAACGTTTTTAGATCTTCTTCAGCGACGACGCCCATCCTCTGGGTCCCACTGCGTAACGACATATTTATGTGTATGTGTGGTTTGTGTTACTTGAGGAAAAATTGTTTATTAAAAACAATTTTGGTTTAACCATTATTTTGAAAGTAGCAAAAATTAGAGCAAAGTCCCTGTTTATATTCTCATCAGTGAGGAAATAACTAATCATTTATTTCCTATTGATGGCCTTTATGGTTATCTTGAGTAGGTACCTACTAGTGATGTAACGAATATTCGCATTCGCGCATATTCCATATTTTTCTACATTCACATTCGTATTTGCAAGAAACGATGCGAATGTTCGCGAATGCGAATGCGAATATTAATAAAGGCAAATGTATTTGACAAACAAAATTAAATTAAATATGGACTGGAGGATATGGAATGATAATACAACTGATAAGATTTGTACCCTCCTATTAACTCATTTTTTGGCGCGTTACAAATTAGACGTTTGGTCGACTGCTGCAGTCCGGGTATCGTACTGTGCACGGGCGGATGATTTTTCATACAAAGGGACTCGACACAAGATCGTGCGACGTACGTCCGTTGGCACGGCAATAATCCTGAGTCGTTGTTCGCTAGTGCGGTGAACGCATTGTACCTACTGTTTCTTCGTAACGTTAAAATGGACGTTTTTGTGCATACCTTTCTAATTATGTACGATTTAAACCAGAAGATTTTATAAATGAAATAGAGTTGCAGCCCGCTGTTTAGAAATCTAAATGTGACAAGTATTCAAATCCCTTAAAGAAAAACACCGAGCAAGTGCGAGTCGCTCACATGAAGGGTGCCGTACTATAAACCGAAAAAAAACCAGTTTTCTTTTATGGGTTTTTTAATTTTAATTTTTTAATTTTTATTATTTGTTGTTATAGCGGCAATAGAAATACGCACTCTGAAAATTTTAACTGTCTACCTATTACGGTTCTTGAGATACCTACAGTCCGTTGACAGACAGACAGATGGACGGACGGGCGGACGGACGGACAGCGGAAGCTTAGTAATAGGGTTCCGTTGGTTACCCTTCGGGTACGGAACCCTGACAAGGCTTGAGATGTCATATGTGAAAAATTTATTACCTATTTATTTATTATTTAGATTTTAAAACTAAAAAAGCTAAAAAGAATAGGTACTGAAATACCAAACAGTTTATTGTTATTTAAATAATCCGATTATACTTGTCCTTCTGGGCTAACGAAATAGTCCGAAAATAGGTATATCGGGGACTGTTGGTGCTGACAAATTCTGATAATTTAGTGCCTGAACTGGCCTAGCTCGAATAGGTTGATCACGCGTAGTGATATTTTCGTGTTGAACAAAGTTACGTAAAACACAGAAAGCCTTAACAATATCTGTATTATAATGCCTAATGTACATTCAATGTACCGACGGCGACGTGCACGCGATAAACGATAGTTGTTTTCTTTTTTTCGTCCTGAAAGTTCCCACTATATGGCCGTTGTATGAGATTGCTGACGGTTAATGCTTCATCGCCTACAAAAATAAAATGTAATGGTGGCAATGGGCATTATCTGGTATTGGTGCAGGACATCACTAAAATTCGATCGGACTGCAGCCGCGAACCTCTTCAAATATGACGATTCGCGTCGTACTGCTGTCGTCCCGCAGCAGTACGGCTCACGGTCAGCAACAACCGTGCGGCGGCAGTCCGACATCAACCATCTAAATTGAAAGAAAATATTAAAAAAATCACAACTAAACTGAAAAAAATACACATACCTAATGTCCTTCGTTAGATTAAAAAAAAAACAAATTTTATTTCTTTGGTAAAAAATAACTCTTCAATTTAATAATCTTATGATCTTATTCTAATGAGTCTTGTTATAAAGATGTAAGATTTATACTTACATCCATAATTATTACTTATTTCAACAGCTTATAAACACTATTTTTAAGTAAAGTTTACAAATTCTTATAACAGAAAACAAAACAATATCAAACTTCTAAAATCCAAAATGTTTGCCTTTAATTTTATTTTTGTCCTAACTTTGTTCATGCACTCTGTATCGGCTCGGCTATGTTCGGCTCGACACGGTTTAAACAGGGTCGACACGAAATGTCTAACCTCTCTAACATTTTGAGCGCATTTTATTTGAAAGTTAACATTCGCATTCGCCAATGTTTAGAGATAAATATTCGCATTCGCGAATGATATCCAACATTCGTTACATCACTAGTACCTACGCAAAGACAACTATTTAAAGATGTCTAACTATATCTGTTAATATTATATTCTAATAAAACAAGTCTACAACGTACAGTAGTAAATAAAAGATGAAAGTATTGTACCTAATTGGTTATTTGAAATATCGGAGATAAGTACGAGTAAGTTCATCTTTATCTCTGTAAACTTGGCCTATTGATAAGGTACAAGTTGTTCTTGTACACAGGGATCTTAGATCCTGTCTGAGGAACATATTGACCGAATTATGAGAGTCATAATTAAAATATGTTATCAAAAATTACAAATAACTCGCCGGCGTTAATGGTGGTTATCACTAAATAAATAAAAGTTGGTGCTGTCACTCGAATCATCTTAAAATATCGCAGCTAACGTGGTCGACCATGTAGATATCAACAATTGACTAAACACACGTAGAAGAAAACACAATTGAACGCCTCAGATAAATACAAAAGTATTTAATTTGAAAAACCAAGCAGCAGATACTCAATTGGAATCTCTGGTCAGTCGGCACTTGTCTATAATCAGTTCCAGTAATTAATAAAATTAAATGATATGCTGCGCAGGACTATCAACGAGTGGGAAATGGTAATACAGCGAAGGTGCAGACGTGATGCGCTTGCGCGGGGTGGGCCGGCGCCCGCGCTCGCACAGATTCTAGCGGCGAGGGATCGGGCCAGTAGCGCGAACAGCCCCGACCGGCACACACGATGATCGCGCACAAGCACGCGCTCGCCGCCGCGCTGCTGTGCGCCCTGGCGGGCCAGCTCGGCGCCGGAGCCAGCCTGCACTGTGCCATGAGGAGAGAGATCTCGCCCTGCACCTGCCGCCGCGAGGACGCCGGGACTGGTGCCATCCTAGTGGTCTGTCAGCGTATCAGTGCTTATGAAGAAATCGCACGCGCCTTAACAAACAAGTTCAGCCCCGAAACAAAAATCGGCTTGGATATCTCCTACTCCCAGCTTCCGGATTTTTCTGAACACAGCATCAAAGAACTCGGACTTTCTATCACAAGACTCAAACTTAACTTCGACAATTTAAGGCAAGTCGATTACGAAGTATTCTAACATCATCATTGGATCTAAGTTCAGTTCTCTGTGCAGTTTTTGTATTGTGTGCGGTAGTGAATCTACGCAACGTCTACGTACTATGTGTAAGCTCTTTGTTGTGTAAAATAGCATTAAAATTGTGTGTATCACGATACAAACAATGTGTAAGTTGAATGAGAGAACAACAGGTCTATGATAAGAAGAGCGCGCACCGATGAGGATCGGCTGTTATCGAGAGAGTGGGCGGCACCCTTGCCACTTGCCACTTGCCAGGGCTCGCAGCATTCGGCTCCGTATCATGCGACGCGTACGCATCGATTGTGAAAACAATCAAAACTGGCATTCATTCGATATATCTTCATAGATATCTTTATGCCCTGGAGAAAATAGGATCTAACCGCCACTCGGTAAATTTCCCTTCGAAGTGGGTTTATTATTGTAATGTTTCTTATCAGCTTCATGTAACTTACTACAACCAATGTAAACGCAAACATGAAAGTGTGGACATGAGTTAGGTAACGTGTTTTCTGCGAATTACAAGAGTATCGAAAAGCCCGGCCACGTTCTCACATTGCCGACCTTATACGCATTGAGCAATATTCCGAGCCCCCTTGTTAGGCAAGGTAATTGAGGCAAGTAACTTCATGACATTATTCAGGGGTTCACGAGTATCAAAAGAAGTTAGTCACCCAATATTTGTGTGTGGAATATGTTCAAGTGGAATATTTTCAAAAAGACGAGTGCTATAGTTATAATTTTGTCAACACTCAGACTGATGGATTCATCAAATCTAGAGTACTTTTAAGCAAGCTACCTTTGTTCAGAATGTTGTTAGTATCTTATATTTATTTAATAGGATTTATGGGGGTAAATCAAAAATTTTAGTCAATCATGTCTTCCTTCCATGTAAAATACTGGTATTCAGCAGTTGCATCCGATATTCCGGTTAGACTAGCAGCCAACTTCAATTAAGTTGGGAAAGGGCTATGCAGATGATGATGACAGGGTTTCCTTCGGGGTACTGTCCTCAAAACAGTTTTGTCAATATGCAAATAATTTTATATTAATCTACAAGAAGTAGAGTATAAATATTATAGTTAGGTAGTTCTTACTGTTAGTAATGAATGATACAGTTTTCAGTTATGATAATTTTCTTATCATGAGACGCTAGAGCTGTGACTTGTGTCGATCCAAACTATCGATAGGTGATGTAGTCAATGGGATTCAAGTGAATATAAGAAAATAGGTTTAATGGTAGTTTAACGCCATAATTTAACTTAGAATTACCTGTAAAGAGGTAGACAGGAAAAGAGATGAACGCTGAAAGGCAAAAAAAAGTTACTTGGTACAAAATAAAACCAATATTAGAAAGCTGTCTTCAAAATAGATATTCCAAATTGTATTTGATTTGCTTGGAACCATGATTCATTCAGAGGTATATATATTGGTGATACAATTAACAGTAGTAGTAGGTAAATGCTATTGTAGTATCACCTGACCAAACCAAAAGAATAGGATGTTGGTAAACTTTAGGAATTCCAGAAAAATATAAGCACGTTTGTAAATGACGCTTTCTAGTTCTAACTTGTCATAATTTCCAAAGCAAAACTCGGTGAGTTGAAGAGAATTTGGCCCGTTTTATAGATGTTTTGGTGGTTGTGACATTTTCTGCGGTTTATTCCTTACAAAACATCAATTAAGTCGCCCGTGACCCATGAGCTCGGCTCTTATTGACCACTCAATTGATCTTCACAGATTTTTCGGGTCATCCTAATTATTTATTTTTTCTCGTCTTTCATTGAAAACTCCTCATGTTAGTCCTAATCTTTCAAGGCGTATTGTTCTGTCCAGGATATACAAAGACTTTGTGTTTATTAATTGGAAAGTAGTTTATGTATATGTTTGTTAACACACCCACGATACAGGAGAAATTCCTAGTGGGGCAAAGTTATCTAAAAAAAAAAGAAAAATTAAAGGAATTATTTATTAATTTCATTAGTAACCTTCCGTTAGTGAACTCCAGATGTGTGAGGATGGCATCTAGGAGACGTTGCCCGGGGTTATCTTAGGTCGCTTCTAAAGCAGTAAAATTGAATGATATCATATTGGTCGTGTCGTATTCACTGTATTTACTCATTAATGGTGAACCAACAAATTACTGTAGTCGTTGTTTATGTATTTCTACATAGGCTACTTAAATTAACGTATGTTTGAATGAATATTGGTCAGTAAAGGTTGTAATTAGCTGCACTGATATTCAGTGTATCTTTATAATTATTTGTTATTAAAATTAATTATTTTATAGACATTAAATAAAAAGACAACTTGTAATTAAGCAGTTCTTCCTTTTCTGTTTGGTTTCTATCGTACATATGTACCTATTCGATTAAATCATTCACAACAACAGTGATACAAATAATATCAATGGCTATGTTTATTGAAGTGACGCTGTCGTATCAGTCTGAAAGTCTTTTGTAAGAAATTTTTGCACTTTGCTCAAAGTTGCGTAAATTACGATCATAGGCTTATTGATCTTCCTGCTGCATGACTCTAAACACCTAAAGTTTCGAAAATCCTTTTTCAAAGGGTTACCCTCGTCTCTTCACGATATTTTCGTGATAGACTACGATAACTAACTTCTTTGGAGGTATCACCTGATTTCTGTTTTCTCTACTAAACAACCAAGTTGAATTACTTAACTGTCTACCTGCGCTCCCATGTTAAAGCTATTGCAAAAATGCTTTCTTCTTTCATCTTTCACTCTCTAGTGTTGCCTCTGACTTTATCGTTGAATCCCTTTCGTCTAGCACATACCTTAACCTTTTCATAAATTTCGTTCATACGAAAAAGTATTTGTGAGAGAATAAATTCTCTCACAAATACTTTTTTCCTCGATTTTCCTCCTTATATTCATCAACATTATACGTGAGGCATACTGAAAGTTTCTGGATCTAGTCACACAATGAAACAAACAATTATGGAATTCTAAAATGGAACTCTCTGGGAGCATGTTAGGTACTTTTTAATTTTCGAGACTGTCATTTGCTTTTTCGTTGTGGCGTCCTTTCGAAATAATGTGTCGCTATCAAAATGAATTTATCGTGAACATTTTCGTTCAATGATTTTTATGATTTTCGTTGTGGTATAAGTCAACAAGAGAGTTGCCAGATACTTTAATTGGCATTTAGTGATAAATCACCATGTCGCAGCTCTGTGAATACTTACGTGGTTTGGAGAATTTAGACGTGGACGTGATCATCTCCATGACGGTACGTGAAGTCGGCCGGCGACTGCGGTTACAGAAACTAATATTGAAACCGTACGACCACTTATTGAAAATGACAAAAAAATTATTTGTCAGCAAATTCATACTTTGTTAGGCATTAAAATGATCCACGTGCAAAACATTTTACATGTACATCTGAAAGTTCGGAAGCTTTGCACTTGATGGATACCGCATGACTTAACGAAGGACCAGAAACGACTGCGTGTCCAGTGGTGCCCGTAAAATGATAAAATAAGTTTAACGGAAGGCAGTCATTGGCAATATCGTGACAGGTGAAAAAAGCCAGTCGGCAAAGTGAGTCTTTCCTTTTGAAGATTTGCCGACGAAAGTTAAGAAAAGTCGAAGCGATTGGTAGAAAAATGGTTGCTTTTTTTCGGCAAATCTGGACATTACACTACAGCATCGCTTGAAGAGTGACAGGGTTTGCAGATTGGAACGTCAACACTTGCTTGCCCAGAGTCTTAAAAAAGTTCGCGAAAAGCGTCTTCGAATCTATGTCCTCCTTCACCAAGATAACGCATCCTAACATTCCGCTAAGGTAACGGAAGCGTATTTGAAGGCTTCAAATGTGGAACTGATAACGCATCCGCCTTACATCCCGGACCTTTCACCCTGCCACTTCGTTTTGTTTCCAAAAATTAAAGGTTAACTTAGCACACGTTTTACGAGCCCTGAATCGGCGGTGAATGCGTTCCATGAAGACATTGAATAGGTCCCTAAGGAAGACTGGTCCAATTTCTTTGTATATTTACATTACATGTCCTGCACGTACGAAATCTTATTTCCTTCTGTCACGAGACTTTCAGACTTCCAGATTTCTTCATTCGACTTGTTTCTTAAATCTCCATCCTATCGTCACTTTACACATCCAGTATGTAACTAACTTTTAATTATAGCGCCATCTAAGAAAAAGAATCCTTTGTTTAATCTTAACATCATCCCCCTGATCTTATCCCAATGTATCTGGGGTCGGCGCAGCATGTTTTTTTTTCCATACATCTCTTTACTTGCCTTCTTCCTTTCCATCTTTAGTATTTCCACACAGTCCATTAACTGTTTCTTTGGTCTTACTCTAATTTTAATGCCGTTTATTACATTAATGCTCAAAACTCGTTTATCCTTCTATAAATAATTAGTACCTGGATGACCGAGCTTTTTTTGGTAAACGTTTTCTAAAAATGAAACCTATCTAGATTGATTTATCGCCCCCGAAACCCCCTACATACAAAATTTCATGAAAATCGTTGGAACCGTTTCCAAGATTCAGATTATACTTAGACTGGCCTGTGTTGGTCGAGTGGTTAGTGACCTTGACTGCTAAACCGGAGGTCGTGGGTTCGATTCCCACCCAGGACAAACCTTTGTGTGATGAGCAAGATCGTTTGTTCTGTGTCTGGGTGTAATTTGTCTTTAATATGTATGTATTTAGAAATATATAAGTACGTTTATCAGTTGTATGGTTGCCATAGCACAGGCTCTGCCTAGTTTGGGATCGGATGACCGTGTGTGTGTGAGTTGTCCCAAGATATATTATTTATTATTATATATACAAGATTTGCTCGTTTAAAGGTATTAGATAACTTCTGCCAGCGGCTTCACCCGCGTGATTGTCGATATTACTCCCACGAGAAATTACTCCCGGGATAAAACGAGCCATTTCTTTGTTTAGGCTCATAGCGTGATGTTATCTTCATGTTTCTGGTCGCCTGGTACTTGTGAATCTTTACCGATCACAATTTCGGCCTCGGAAATACTTTGACATGTTTCTGGCCTCCTGGTACTTAATGTGAATCTTTACTGCTCAGCCAGCAGCATCTCTGAAGTTCCACTTCCTCTTTAGTCTCCGCTAAGCCATGTCATTTATCTCTATAAAGAGTAGGTAATGTGTTAATCCGAATTATGATCTACTTGTGTGCCGAATGTCATCCCAATCCGTTCAGCCGTTAAGATTATTCAAACGCACAGAAAATTACATCTTTATTTTGTGTATAAATAAAATCTATACTAATAATAATTATAATGAAGCTGAAGAGTTTTTTGTTTGTTTGTCGCGCTAATCTCTGGAACGACCGGTCGGAATTGGAAAATTCTATTTATATTTGCTAGCCACATTCATGAGGAAGGCCATAATTATATAAGGCTATATGGGAACGGGAAATTCCCACGGGAACGGGTAAAAAACGGGATATGCGCGTACGAAGTCGCGGGAAAAAGCTAGTATAGAGTATAAAAGCTAGTGTGTAATGTAGTCGCTTAGCAAACTACGGTAATGCACCTTATTTCCGGAGTATATTTGGTATTTTTACAGTCATTTTCATCATAAGTCTTTGCTGCATAAACGAAAATTATACTTAATCAGTTTTTAATGCTGGGGAGTTTGTTGCGCCACTTCTTCTTCCCAGCTAAAACACTAGGAAGTGGTGACGGGGGGGCGTTTTGGGGGACTGTCTTTATGTAGAACTTCGACGTTCAATAAGTGCTGGCACTCAGCCTAATTCGAATAAATTACTTTTTATTTTGATTATTGAATGACGTTTATAAGGTCGCGACAAGTGCCACGAGGTTACTTACTTAGTAGACACCACTAGATTGAATAGTGTTAGAAAATGTTCATTGCTCATCATCACATTTATGTGTTCTTTCGGTCATAATGACTCAAGATTCTTATAAAAGCCCGTTTATGTAGCATTGTTGAATTAAGGTCGCCTAATTAAGCTGCGAACTTAATTTTAAGAGTCATTCAAAATCAACATGATTATAACCTTTCTTATTTGATGTGCAAGTTTTTCTGAGACTAGGCAACTAATTCCACCGCATTTCACCACCATTTTACACATAGAATTAAGTTTGTGTGAGCGAGTTGTGTAACTATTTTTGGTGTAAAATAAAGTATATTCTAACTATTTTTAACCTATGTAATTAGAATAGAAGTAAAATATAGTCACGTCAAGATTGAATGGCAAGAAAAAAGACACAAACCATCGCCATACGAATACTAATTCAGAACTGAATAATTAAATAGACGTATGTAGCTCTGTAGCACTACTAGTACACTCGTAGGCTGTAGGCGGAGCCTTATGGGATACAATACAAGATACGATTCCATGCATGCAATCAAAAAGGTCTCTTTTTTTTAATCTTCTTGTCATCACCCCATGTTACCCTGCCGGTCGATTCTGTAAACATGTCAAAGTTACGTGATCACGAAGTGAGCTGTTATCCATCTGGATTATATGGATTGACAGCTCACTTCGTGATCACTTCACCCAAGCCTTCACTTTGACATGTTGTCAGAATCGACCAGCTGGTGTAGGCGCTACACGTTCTCTTCTTAATTCTTCCTAATTTTCTCTTTTCAACCAAAAAAAGTGAATGTTAATTTCGCTCTTTCCTTTTATGTTCGTTGACATTTATCTCCCTTTCCATCATTCAACATTTTTATTGATTTCTCTTTAAACCGACTTCAAGGAGGTTCTCAATTCGGTTGTATTTTTTTATGTTTGTTAGGTACCTCATAACTCATAACATTTATGAATCGATTTGAAAAAATCTTTTTTTATGTAAATGAATATACACCGTTTGGTCCCATAAAAAAATCATCAAAATCGGTCAAGAAGTTCAGTCAAAATAGCTGGAAAAAATATGTAATCCAAGTAAACGAAATTGCGTATTTAGCTTTCCTGTGACCTTTCAGTGGTTTACGAATTACGAAAAATGATAAAGAAATGAAAATCCTGAAATAAAAACTTCACATTCAACTGAATATTTTTTTTTGTATGTTGTCAGCGATATTCGATTAGGATGATTCTTTTTTTGTTCAATTCTATTCAATTCAAATCATTTATTGTGGATCAGAGGTCTATATGATATTGTGTTAGTTATAGATTCTGCTATGCTCCGCTATTGAAGCATACAAAATTCATCTTATAATAATAATAATACGTTAATTTTACCACAATATCTAACAAAAACATTTACATATTTAATTGCCACGTAGTACAACACTGAAAATATTGTGGGGACTGGTGCCTAAGCTAGGCCACTGGACTGTGTTTCAGGTCACCAGGCTCCACTCCGTGTTACTATGTCTGAATTCCTTTAAGCACTAGTGACATGAGACAATAAGGAATACTGTGATGTGAATAGGTGTAATATTATTGTAAGTAATTATGAAGAGAGTTGTGTTTATGATTTAGAGTAAGTGTTATTAATGTGTGAGTTTGTTGTATAGAGTGTAAGGTTGTGTCAAATTAATTGATGATAAACAAATTATATTGGCAAAGCAGTGGGGTAGTCTCTGCGTTTGAATTTCATAACCTTTAATATAGCCCTCTGGGCTCGTTCTACTTGTAGCAGTAGTGTTTTGTGGGTTCCTCCCCAGACAGGAATGCAATTAGTGAGAACACTCATACAGAGGCTTCTGTGTTAAAGGAAAAAGGTTTCAGGTTCAGCCGAATATCTGAGCTGATTAAAAATATTCTCATACGACTGGTTAGTGTTTCGGTATGGGCTCACCAGGTTAGATGCTCATCAATGAGAACACCTAGGTATTTAACATTGTGGACAAAGGGGATAGTGAGTACAATTTTTAGGATGAGAATTGTTATTTATGGTTAGTACCTGTATAAGCTTTCACCATACTACTTTCCTCAGTGGAAGGGTGGCAGTACGGAAGAGAGAGTCGGACGATTTTGGTCTTTTCAATGTTCAAGGTCAATAAGTTCCCCGATAGCCAAGCCATCACTCGGCGAAGAGCCTCCTCTTTTTTAAGTCGAACATTGGTCCAGTTGTCATCGTCAGTAATATGGGCCGCATCGTCCGCGTAGTTGAAAATTTAGCAATTAGAAGCGGATAAGAGGCACAGGTCGTTTATAGATCAAGAAGAGGGTAGGCCCCGAAATGCTACCTTGCGGGACCCCAAAGCTGATCGTTATAGCGTCACTATAAGAGGAGTATTTTTTGACACACTTCGATTCAATAGGTAGTCTGAGAAGATTTTTAGCGTAATACCACGGATCCCCATTACTTTCAGTTTAGATATCAATCTGAGAATGGAGACAGATTCAAACGCTTTGGATAAATCAAGGAAGACTCCGTTACATTTGAGTTTCCTATCCAGCTTCCTTACGACTGTATCTGCAAGGTACGTTAGTACTGCTTCGTTTGTAGAAATGCCCCGTCTAAAACCATCACAAACCATGTTTTTCCAGGTAGATATGTGGTGAGACACTTGTTGAGAATTCGTTCTAATATTTTTGAAAGAGAACTCAATGTTACCGTTGGCTCTGTCTCCATTCTTTTAGATTGGATGTTCAACAGCTGTCTTGAATGTATTGGGGAAGGTACCTGTGTCGATGGCCCGGTTGCAGATTTGCGTGATTGTGACAGCTAAGGTGGAGCTGGATACTTTGATTACTTTTGCGGGTATTTTGTCGAAACCGGTAACGTAGTCTCCGCGTAAGTTGTCGATTAGCTCTTTTATCACCATCTCCGTTCCATTATTCGTTCGGTACATAGTTAAAATACAATTATTTCAACGAATTATTCAAATCGAATTGTGTTTCAAATCGCTGGTCCCATTTCAATTTGGTGGAGATCTGCTGAAGAACTTCGGATATAGGCAACGGAACTCTGCAATAAATGATAGCTAATCTCCTAGGACTGCTAAAATTGCATGTCTGTTTATTGTTTACACTGTTCATAACATAAAATCACGCCGGTAGACTGTGAAGAAGCAAATGCGTACGAGTCAACCTGGTATATACCCTTACCTTACCAATTATGTTCCATATTCATGTTTTTGGGGCATAACTATTGTTTATGAACCGATCTTGATGGTTTTCTTTGCGTTGGTTTTAGTTATAGCTTTATTGCATTTGCATTGGACGTTGAACTTCAAAGATAAACTAGTGACCTCCTCAACTTTAGGTTAGGTTTATGTCAATCTCAAAGTAAAGTAGATATTTAACAATAAGCTGGTATGGACTTGGACTACGAAGGCAAACAACGTAACTCCCTGAAAACTGAAAAATAAAAAAACTTTTTTATAGAAAATACAACCGAAATAAAAACACTACAAAGTATAAAATAACTTTGATTTCGGAAGTCTGCGTCAAAAAACGAAGAAACAACAAAAAACACCGACTTGCGAAATTAAAGTTACTTTATACTTTAGACTGTTTTTTATTTAGAAGTAGGTTGTATATTTTCGATAAAAGAAAATAGTACCAAGACAAATGATTCACTTTTGTTTTTTCTGTCTCTGGCGCCACTATCGAACTTTTTTAATATACTCGTATTCATTTCGTATGTTATCCTCTATCGTTTTTAGGGTTCCGTACCCAAAAGGTAAAAAACGGGACCCTATTACTAAGACTCCACTGTCCGTCTGTCTGTCTGCCACCAGGCTGTATCTCATGAACCGTGATAGCTAGACAGTTGTTTTTTTACAGATGGTGTATTCCTGTTGCCGTTATAACAACAAATAGTAAAATGAAATAAAATTAAAAATAAAAGGGGGCCCCCATACAAGAAACATGTTTTTTTCGGCTTATGGTACGGAACTCTTCGTGTGCAAGCCAACTTGCACTTGTTATTTTATAAATGAATTTTATGCAAGTTCTTTCCTTTTCTTAAACTCATTCTTTCCGTCACTCCTGGAAAAAGCCATCCCTTTACCAAGGAATGTTGGTCACACCACACAGGCACAACCCATGAGTCCATTCTTACGATGTTCACGCGATTCCCCGCTTACTTGGGAATCAATCCAATTTTTGCAGCAGGTTTCTATTCATACATAAAGCTTCTCCAAAAGCTATTTATATTTAAAAAAGCATTAAACCTTCATATAACTTTATTTGGATGAAATACAGTGCTATCACGCTTTGTTCGTCAGCTGAGCCTAGCGCTTCGTTTAATAGTATAAATGCTGGTCTCGTTTTGTAATTTAATTACCCTTTGGCCTAAGCGAGAACGTCAATTATGCATCGTTCGACTCAACAAGTAGCGGACTCGTGGTCACGTCCATACGATGGGTACTTAATCCTTTATCTTTTTAATGATGTACTTTGAAAATGCGAAGGTCATGGACATTCATTTCTTACTTATTTTCCTTTTCCTTCATAGTTGATCATATTATGACAATAAAGAAAAGTGAGATGATAGTGTGACGGGTGACACGTGAAGAAAACGTGTTGGGACAATCCCAAGTAGCAAAGACAAGAACAAGACGATCATGACGACGCATGATGTAGGCAAGACATTAATTAGTTTTTGTTTGATAAAACATGAAATTGATGTTTTTAATTGTTTTACTCGTTTTGTGCAAGTTGCCAGTATCCGTTTTAATACAAATAATAATGGATTTGTAGTCCTCTACTTTAGGTGACTTGAATCCTTTATTCAATAAAGTCAGTCTACGGCAGGTTCATTGCAGGTCAAAGTCCTCTGACAAATTGATATTTTGCGATTCTTTATCTCCCGTCTTCGTTTTAGTTGAAATATAATACGTAGTATGCTCATAAGTCGTACCTATATTTGCTTATTTGGGGTAATTAATCATAAAAAACCTTTATTATTTTTTCCTCAGTCCCCGTACATACAGTGAATATAAATTGTCAAAATTGTAGGTAACTTTGAACTACTGTATCTCTTTAATTGTTATTGGGATTGATTTGATGATGATTTCTACCTTTGTGTGAGTTATTTTCTTTAATTGTGACTAGTAGGTATCCTATAGTTAATCTTTAGTTAGAAATATATGTAGGTTGAATGTTTTTTTAAAGTGTGCGTGGATGACCAAATCTGAAACTATGAGGATTATCAAAATACACTGAAAGGAGTCTCGAGCCCAATTTTAATGAGAGGTCAAACTGCATCATTGTAGTTTTGAAAAATCAGTATTCCTAGGATTTAATGATATTGCCAGGATCGAACCGGTTGATTTTGAAAAATAATCACCTGTGCTGCGCTCATTTTTAACTAATTGCTTAAACACTCAGAGGAGTCTCGAGCCCGATTTTAATGAAAACTAAAAAGTTCTCATTAAAGTCGGGCTCGAGAATCCATTCAGTGTTTTTCGATATTCCTCATAGTTTCGGATTTGGCCATCCACGTTAATTTGAAAATTCACCCCGTATTTTTTTTAGATTCAGATTCATTTATTTGCATATACAATGCATGTAGTGTGTGGTATGGTTATTCAAGTAATAATACGATTAATTTATTTGGGCAAATTTACGTTGGGGACTTGCCTTAATTTTGTTTTCCTTCATAATTTAGGTCTGGTATTTTCAGAGTTTACTCTAGAGATTGCAAAAAAAACCACATGGTATATCCTACCCTTTTCCAAGAAAAGCCTGATGATGCCACTTTTATGTTTTTACTTTCTATAAAACAGCGAGTAGCTGTTTTATTAGGCTAGGCTACGTGCTTACTGGGCTATAGAAAGTTGCAAGTTGCACATCATGGTATTTCGTTCGAAGATTATTTAAGGACAATAAAACGTTTAGGCCAGGAAATGGTTTGAGATTGTTGCGGAAATGAGTTAGACTATGACATAAAAGTTACAAGTTGCATTTCTTGATTTTCATTAGATGAAAACGAGCGCCTAGGAAATCGTTTGAGATTGTGGCGGAAATGAGGTGGACTACCGTCGAACGGATTGGTCCCAGACCGCAGAACCAGGAACCAGATAGAATTATAACTATAAAAACGAAAATGTAAAGCAATGTAGGTAAACAATAAACATTCGAGAAAGTATTAGTTTTAGTTTATTGTGTTAAGGAAAATGACAGGTCAAACGGCAGTCGGACCTTTGGTTGTAATCTGACAACGTTACGTCATCCTGAGAGGGAAATCACAGCGGGTTTGTAGATACCACTGCGATGTAGGCAGACGGCCTAATGGCTAACGTAATAAGACGAATGTGTGAACTTTATGTTTAATTGAGGGAGATAACTAATGTGATTGACTGATTGCCATTCATTTGTGTCAAAAAGTGTGATGATGCATGGTCTAGTGCGTGTAGCGTGGTTCCGTGGTGGTGTGGTTCCGTGGTAGCGTGGCCGGCCGGCAGGGTGTCGGCGGCGGCGGCGGCGGCGGCGCTCAGCCGTCCATGCGACCGTTTGGCGCCGCCCCTGCGTAGATAACCCCGGAACGTTGACCTCCACACATTAGTGTTTACTAAACTCGTGTCAGCTCGCGTTACTCGCATGCACTAAGCCCACTATGCAACCTCATCTCCGCAATATCTTTCCCACAGTATTAAAATCTTCTTAAATTATTGGAATTATAATTATAATAGATAACAGACACTTACGTAGTGTTAATTATTAAATTACGTATAAGAATAACAAACTGAGTGGAATAAATAAAAAATAATTATAGTTTTTTTGCTGAACGTTGTCTACTATCTTATGTCCCGGTTTCTGTATTTATAACAGATCGTTTATTATTACCGATCGAAACTTCGCTGCGTTGCTGGCTCGAGAGGATTAGCTTTAAAACAGTGAAAATAAGACCATTAATTTAATCTATTAACAAGCGTAACACTGGAGACCAATACATATTAAAACAAACAACAAAAGTTATCTATATTCTGCGGTTTGGTGATCTTTCTCTACTTAGCCCCTTATGACCTACTCCTGGTCAGAGGGCTCCCGTTCCCTTTTCTACACACGTCTGTCTTCTGTAAGAGGACACTCTCCTCCAGTAAGAGTCAAGTTCATCTCTCCACCTTCGTCTTGATCATTCCCTATGTCACTAACCAATAATAATATGGGGTTCTCTTAGCCCACAGCTCATCTAACATCTGTTGACTATCTAATGAAACTTCAACAGCGAAGGATATTGAAAAGTCTTCACTTTTGGTGAAGACGTTTCAATGTAACAAATTTAATAGGTAGACGATATATTAAAAATAAGATGGTTCCAAAAATCCAAATCACATTTGTTGTGGTCAAACATTATCCTCGGCTCGATGAGATACGAGGAAAAAACTCAATACACTCTCATCTTAAGACTGACGCACTTTTCGATTCGAGTATACCTACTCCATTAACAGCAAAAATAATCTGACCCACATTATCAATAACAATTATGACGATATTTCAGTAGAATTCCCGATTCCTGCAATTTACAGACCGGTACCTACAGACGGTTTGGTTTTAAAAAGCTTTTAAAACACTTGGCAACTTCGGCAAAAAGATCAAATTACCATCAGGTTGTACTTATGCAAATTAAATGTTATAAATATATAGCCGTACAATGAACGTAAATTGATTGACAGAATTATTAATAAATAATAGTGTGTAATTTTTCTACGGGTCTCAGTTGTCTGACAATAAAGCAGTATTATTATTTTACGTAAACGTGTAGTTTTTCTTAGCTCTTCGCTAGTTTTGAGCTATACTAGCGGGCCAAGCCAAGTCAATGTAGCGTATAAAAAATTCAATTTAAGGTATAGGACTGATGTTACAATCTCCTCACAATTCTGCAGCTGTTAAGAATTTCCGCTTTCTGAAGTGTAGGTAATGTAGGTTGAGTCTTTCAGGTCTATTTGTTTGAGGCTATGGTGGAGATGATTGGATATGACAATATAACACCTGCAGTGGAGACAACAATGGGTAGGTACTACGAATACTTTTTCTTGCCTCCAAATTCTAGTAACTTCTTTAAGTTCAGCGTATTTACTGATAGTTCTTTGTAAGTTATGTTCTTTATCTTTATGTGTTAGGGACGGCTATATCTATCATGTAAGTGACTTTTTTGAATTTCGGTCGTAGTATAGTTTGTGGGTGATATTTTCTAGAACCATTTGTGGCAGAGTGGGGTCTTTTATAATGAATTTCGTCATGGGGGTGCCGTCCGTGCAGCACTTTCTTTTTCGATCTTTTGTTTTGAGGGTCATTGTTGATATCGTAGGTTGTCTGTTCATTTAGATTAACGGGAGTGTGGTTAATATCGTTCATTATAAGGCTTTACGGATATTACTTTTTTTTTATTTAGAGTGAAAGAATATTTTAAATCGAATTATTTGATTTAGCCACAGGTGATGGATTTCTGTTATTGCCTTTTGATAGTCAGTCTTTTTATTGCAGATTTAGGGTGTAAGTTATTGTGTTTAGTAAGTATAATGCGTGTTGTTCTCTTTATTAGCTGATTGTCAGTTTTTGCCCACTTTATCACTCCAAAAGAGTTTGTCAATATTGGAATCGCGTAGGTGTTCAGTGCCTTTATTAGATGTTTTCCGGAGAGTTGGGTTTTAAATACTGCGTTCGCTCTCCTGTTATATTCTGTTTTTGATGTACCTATGTTTTATAAAATTGCTGAATGATGTATACCTTTGAGTTGCCTATACCCTAAATATTTATATAACTCCGTTGGTTTAATAGCTGTGATCGCATCTGTATTATTTAGGATAGTTGCCCGGTTTTATTTTGCCTCTCATTATATGAACTGTTTTGAATTTAGTATTGTATATACGTTTTTTTATATTTTTCACATTTTGCGTATAGTTTAATGTCGTCCATATAAATATGATGAGAAATGATAGTTTCTTCTGTGATTTGTAGAAAGAAGGGTATGGAAGGGTATAAACCGCTTGACAATAGTGTAGTATGTGGGACAGAGGGTTCAGGGCGAGACAAAACCATAGAGGACTCAGAGAATCTTCCTGATAGATACCCTGATTTATGGATATCTGCCGATTTGTGATAGCGTTGTGCAACAATCTGTTGCCGTTTTCTAGACGTTATATTTATTATATTTTCACCCAGGTTATATTTATTTTTTGTATAATTATATATTTCGTTTTAATTACTTTTCATGCTGCCCCGATCGACGTCATTCTGTCAACGCCGGTTGTCACTGAAAACCAGCGCTGTGACTTTGTCTTGCACACGAGTGCCAGCATTATACTGAGCGATGGCCGTTTTGCGCGAATGTGATGCATATCTTCCCAACTTGCATAACTTTTGTAATTTGGTTTTTTTTTTGGGATGCGTCATGCTCGTCGGAAATAAACTCTTTTTCTTTGTTTTTTCTTGTGATAGTAATTTAATTGGAGTGTTGTTTTCCAACGGGACAATCTGGGTCCTGTGGTAAGCGTCCGAGGGGCCGAAGCCAACTCACAGAAGCCCCGTTAAACATTTCAAATGGAATGGGGCACCAGCCGACGATTATCCCTGTATGCGCTATGAAAGTATACCCAAAGTCAAGCCCCGGGTGATGCTGGAGAGGCTCTGGGTTTGGGTGGTTTAGTGGACTGATTACCATATACTATGGGAGAACTATTGGCCCCTGCCTGACCAATGATAATATACACTGTTGTAAAAAGGCAATGGGTGTCTTTCACACTCAATAACTGGGCCCCCGAAAACGGTCGCTAGCACAATGTGACGTAGCGCCAAGGGGGCAACATATCCTGAAGTGCTAGATGAGTGGAGAGGTATACCACGGTAATCAGGACAATCCTAGAAGTACGGTTTAAATCCCTACCAGCATCTTACTGGATTATACATCCTTCTTCCGAGCACGTTTGCTCCAGCAAATCTCCACTCAGACCGGTCAATTAAGGCAAGAAAGAGGTGGGAGCTCTGGTCCTCGTCAGTGTCCACTCCGGCCATAAAAGGCATGTGTGTTAAGATTTTGCGTGAGGGCCTTTGGTCAACACCGGTAGACCACAGTACATAGGGACGATGTGGACGGTTTGTTCTCTCCACTGGGTTTTAATTTGGATTGCTAGTTTTTGGCACAAGTACCAAGTTTTTCGGATATTATAAATTGGATGTTGTGTGAGTAAGGTATAGCAGTATAGCTATATCCATTGGGTACCTACGCTGTTTTATTTATTTTGTCATGAACAGTGATATCAGGTCTATTATAATGTAAAGCTTTGTTTGTAATTATGGGTCTATCCCAATAAATTTTCTGATTTTTGTTTTCTTAAATGATGCCAGGTTGTTATTAATGTATGGGATTAACTCATTCATGAAATTATATTATTATTTGTGCGCTAGGTGTTGATGTACGATTCCACCTACTTGGTCAATGGTCATGTCGGTGTTTATAATCTGTCTGTGCGAGAGATTTACAGGCCCCGGTTTTGTGCTGGATCGTCTCAGAGGCACTTGCAATTTCTGCATGTGTCAGTCGGCTGATTTGAGTATTTCATTTTCAGTATTTTCGGTAATTACGTGCCGTTATTATTTAGTCCTGAATCGCAAGCATGAAACCTTCTGTTTCGGGAAACAGTTCGCCTCGTTTGAGCTATTCGTTCGACTTTAATGTTAATTTATACATGTGTGGCTGGCTCAGGGTAGCTCGATATCTTCCGTCTTCATTTTTTGGTTGTGAGCGTTCATTTGTGTGGTTTTATTTTGTAAGTTGAGTGGTGTAAGTTTTTTATCGGCTTCCGTTACATTTTTATGTAGTGGTGAATGTTGTAATTTGTTATGGAAGTAAGATATGAGTGAAAGTATCTGTTTGTTGAATAAGTTGTGATTATCTACCAATCCTCTTCCTCCGTCTTGGTAGCGAGAGACGAAATCATGCATACAGATGCAAGATTTCGGGTGGTGTTCCCGATGTTTGGTGATAATATAAGACTCATATAAAAATTGCAACACACTATCAATACTCTCCGTATTGATAGTGTGTTCCAATTTTGATATGAGTTTTTGACCAACGTATTATTCCGAAAGAATATGTAAGAATGGATATTGCGAATGTGTTAATAGCTTTAATTGTTTTTGTGGAGTTAAGTTTTAAGATTAGTTTGTGGCGATGTGTAATTTTTTTGAGCAGGTCTTGTTGTTGTTGTTGGATTGTTTGAAACCAAGGTATTTTGCATGTACTTACTGTGTTCATCCACTGACTCAATAATTTTACCTGGTCCGTGTAACTGTTCTTTGGGTTTTTTTTTTTTAACAATTGACCAAACTTTCCAGTTTTCTACCCCGAATTGCATTTGAAAATCGTAAGAAAATTCTTGTGGTGTGTCTGCTAAATGGAAAAGTGATTTTATATCTGCTACATACAACTTAATGTCGTCCATTTACAAAAGGTGCGTTAAGGTGAATTGTGTGTTATCGTTCATTAAAGTGAATCCTGTGTTAGCTTTATCTAGTAAGTGTGAGTGTATTGAGTGCCATGCAAAACCTTAAAGGATTGAGTGCATCGCCTTGAAAAATTCCACGTTTAATTTGGATTGGTTCAGTGGTGAAAGTCATGTAGGATCGATTTATTTTAAGTACAGTATTCCAAGTTTGCATGGTAGATTCTAAGGACAATCTGAGTGAGGAGTGGATATTATATTATGTATCTAGGACATGTATCAAAGGACTTTAAGTAATCGATGAACATGGTAAGAATATGTCACCGGAAAATGGCAAACGCCGTAATATTGTAAAATATCGCGTGAAATAGTGAACAATTTTTTCTAAATAAGATACGGATTTATTAGAAACTATTGAATTTGAATGGCCTTTATTATATACAAAACGCTATTTTCATAAAATATCTAGAAATTATAATCAAGATTTATTACAATTTTATTGTGCGAATCTCCACTCAGACCAGCCAATTAAGGCAACAAAGAGGTTGCAGCTCTGTTCCTCGTCAGTGTTCACTCCGGCCAGCCAATAATGACAAGCTAGAGATGAGGAACGAGACCGGGAGATCAGGTTCGTGGGATCGCTACTGCCCAACAGTTCGCCATAAAACTGCACTGCAGATTGTATCTCTTTTGTCTCGCCCCTCACCCTAGGTATGATCTAAGGTTCATTGGGGCATGCAAGCCCCACCACGACGTCAACGTAGAGATACGGCGGTGGGGTTATTATTATTATTATGACATGATTTATATATGTGACTATAACTGGGTTGTGTGTCAGTAAACTTTTGTTGAGCTAGAGGTACGCGGTACAGACAGTAAAGTCCCGCAAGTCTCCATACAAAAGGGAGGATCCTCCGACCAGAGGGTTGTTGTGTCTGGTGAGCAACTGCCCGATAGCTGATTTTCAGACTGTTGTATATGTTCAAATCGCACGGAAAACTGCGATCGATGCAGGATTTACAAGAAGGCACTGCTTTTCTTTCTGTTGCAGTACAAATTTTTCTTTGTTAATTTTGCTTCGATTTCAGGGTTGACAATATCCGCATTAGTTTGCGTAGGTTCAAATTGACCAATCTCTAAGTCGTTCAAGAAATTGTCGTCGTCTACATTTATGAATTTCTGAGGAAAAGGTCTTCATATATGATGTTATTTGTATATTTATTTGCTGTAAGTGTATTTCTAGGTGGGTAAGAGTTAGTAATCGTGTCAGGTGATTCGAACTCATTCTGCCATTAAAATAATCGTTATTTACGAATACACGATACGAATTGTCTCTTTAGAAAAAAAATTCAAAGTTAATCGCGCAATGCATTAGATTGATATGACCACCTGAAGGCGACAAGCCGACAATGAACTCATTCATATCACAGGAAATTAATAGTGACTAATAATAACACCGGCAATTGGTGATAAAAATCGACCCCAATTCACAACTTTCACTTCTGAATGTGTATAAAACAACCACAAACATTATTCTTCCTATTCGTAAGATAATTTTGGAAAAGTATTCTTTTTTCTAGACAGGTGTGTCTGTTTTTTTATAGCATTTATCTCACATTTTATCTCCAGAAACAGGCTAAACTAAATTATTTATTATTAATTTTGTTTATTTTTTTTTTGGTATGCGTCATGCTATTTGGCAAACAAACTCTTTTTATTTTTTTCTTTCTTTCTATTTTAAAAGGGTTTACATTTCGCCAAACATCAATATGTCAAGTAATAATTAAACTTGCCAGCTTACGAAAAGAATTGAGTTTAGGAACAAGCTTCTGCCCGTGACTCCATGTGCGTGTATTTCAGAACTGGGTCAAGAGGGAGATGATAAGAATTTAAAAATGTATAGGTAATCCTACTGAAATGAAAAGTAAATAAATAGTTGTTATTCCAGAAAATTTTACTGCTTCATGATTTTGACCTCCTTGTAGTTTGTGAGTCTAGTCTTCACTGTTCATGATTCCAACTCTGAAAATACTTCTTTGTGAGTCTATTAGATTGACGCCTGTAGTTAGATGATTTGATGTGCATTATTTCACTTAGAATTTTATTGCGGTATACCAGTGACTCATTTTAGTAGAATTAATTTATTAATTTACGACACCAGTCAACAGATGTTAACAAAGCTTGTTGAACTTAAAACAATAAAACTCAGGTGGGTATTGTCAAAATTCATCCGAAGACCGATGTCCGATGACCCCTTCTACTCCTTATCTAAAGAAACGATTCCAGTTTCTTTGGCGACTCTCACACGAAATAAGATGGGGAGAAAATGTATGGGCTTTGGTCCAAGAAGCTATTGAGTTTCTACTATAATCAAAAATATTGTGATTGTGATATAGTGCTTTTCTAATACCAAAATTGGTAGGTATGAGAAAAGCACCATATACGACAGTAGACGACGTTCATGGAAATCGCTAAATAAAAAAACCGGCCAAGTGCGTGTCGGACCACGCACAGTGTAGGGTTCCGTAGTTACCGTCTCCTAAACCATACCAGAAAAATTGTAAAAAGTACCTAACTATTATTACATCACAAAGTTACAAATGCACTTGGTTTTAAGTCATTTTCTGTGGAATTATTAGGATTTTTTTTCTTTTTTTTTAATAAACGATGCCCCACTCTAGGAATTTCTCCTGTATCGTGGGTGCATTCACAAACATACAAACTCACATACACAAACAGCCAAGCCCGGAACAACTATCTGTAGGCCATACAAATATTTGCTCCGTGCGGGAATCGAACCCGCGACACGCAGCGCAGCAGCCAATCGCTCAATCACTGCGCCAACCGTGTTGTCTAATTACTACCCGGCTCCATTTTATAAGTTAGTCGATTATTACTCATTAACTCGTTAAGCCTAACCTAATTTAAAAGGAAAACTATTACTGCTGCCTAGCGGGACACTTGACTCTAACAAAAATTATAATAATAATGTTTATTTCCAATACTTATTTTACAAAGGTTACAAGTACAGTAATATGATATAACAAAACAGTGCGCTCCTGGCTTCCAAACTAGGTTTATAGCCTGTGACTTGGGGATTCCATAAGGGTAGATAGAAAATCAGAAATCTGTTTCACCAGTAACATGGCTAACAGTACAATACAAGGAACGTGTAAAAAAGAGGAATAAATACTGAATAATAAAAATTGTGTTTGAGTGAGAGTGGGTGTGTTGTGGTTGGTATAGTATAAGCATTTAACATAAAAAAAATTACACTTAAATACACTTAAATTTACAATATTTCGCATACGGATCCTTCGATGGAAAAATTGTTTTCGCAAACCCTCAATATTTTTAAAATAATCCTATCCAACGACCCCAACACAACGGTGTAGACGACAAAAAAATCATACAGCCACTTGTGTACTACATACGTGCTTAACATGTAGTATGTATATCCACATTTACCAAATTTCAACTTGTTAGCGTTAAGCGTCTCTGAGTTAAACCGCGAACGGGCAGACAGACGGACATGGCGAAACTATAAGGGTTCCTTGTTGACTACGGAACCCTAAAAAGGGTTAAAATATTGCTTTTTATAAAATAAATTCTTCCTCTTACTTCTAAGCAAATCATAGCTATGAAAATTAGAAGATTATGCAAACGATATTCACTACTAAATTATAGCTATCATACTCATAACCTTCACGAATATAATCACTAAAGGGGTAAGCAGCAATGTGCTTTTGTATGCCAAAGTTCACATTGGTTGCATAAGTTCTTAAGAGATGACAGCGAAGGGTTCACCAAGTTCTTGTCTCACGGAACCATTACGACTATAAGACTTAAAGGGATATGCAGACATTTGATGTTGTAGGATACCGTTCACAGTTGGTTGCAATAGTCAAATGTCACATGGGATGAAAGCGAAGTATTCGCCAAGTTCTTGTCACACGGAACCTTCACGATTATAATCCTTTGGTAAAGGGGTATGCAGACATGTAATGTTGTAAGCCTTAGTCACAGTTAGTGGACGCACATCTTTGGGGTGCCTGCGAGTACCTATTCTCGCAGCACATATTCGATCAAAACGGCAGTGTGGCGTATGTCTCCTTGATGACGTGCCCAGTCTAAAAAACCATAATCACAGACATAATTTATCGATGACCGGGTGGTCATTAATACATATATAGTAATTCAACTCGTGCAAGCGCATCGCTATTTATACTTAACTGTATAAGATTCGTAAGTTTTTTGAATGGCCTTGGCGAAATTAAATCCAACCTCTAGGAAACCAAAAATTTACCTCCATAATCCCGTACCACACAAGCACGTTTATGACGTCAAAATTTTTGCTCCAAAGACCGATTTTGTTGTCTCCTAAAAAATAATGAACTTCTGTCAAGCTTTAAAATGATGTATCTCATTCAACGACGCGCGACGCTAACTGTACGTTCCTAACTATTGCATTCGACGACTTTACTTCTGGCAAAACACATTTTTGGCTTCTAACTTTTTCTCCATTGGCAGGTTTTTTGTCTCCCCTATATAAAAATAACACACTTTTACAAGCTTTAAAATGGTGTAGGTATGTCTCATTCACCGACGCTCTTTGTAACTCTTGCATTCGACGACTTTTTTTCTGGCAAAACAGATTTTTGACTTCCAACATTATTCTCCTGCTTTTAATGCAAACCTTGGCCTTAAATCGAAATGGTGGCAAAACATCCGATTTGGCCACCTTACATATATAACACGAATAATTTTATTATTTGTCTAGGTACTTTGAATATTTATTTTAAGCTATCTTTACAAAGGTCGTCTATAAGAGTATAATATATGTTAATATGTATATTTTGCGTCTGGGCAACACTGAATCATTTGGCGGTTTGAATTAGTTGACGGGCTGTCGCTGTGTTCGATTTTTTTTAATTTTCCGCGTAGAATTACGAGGAGAGGTTGCAGCATAGATAATACACTATAATATACCTATTGCAGTACGCTCGATCTAGATAGCATCTAGACACGCCTTTCGAGCTGTCAGAAATTAGGCTCAAGTAATTTTAGGGCTATATCTGTATGTAAAATTTACTCCAGCTGCTCTTAAAAATTGTTATGAGATAGTGATGTTAGGAACCAATGTGTGTTAATGGATTATGTTCATAAATTGATGGAACTATTATATATACAATAGACTCTGTGCTCATCAAGTAAGATAAAAAGTTATATTTGTCTCGAGAATTATTTTTATACTTCGGTTGAGTGCGCTCGCGTGAGCCGATACGTTTCTCAACAGGGGTTAGGCTTATCAATTTAGTTATAACGTAATAGCGTTAATATAAACATTATAGGAAGTATTATTAATTGCATCTTAGAAATTCTATCCAAACTAATATCAATAACGCGAAAGTCTGTCTTTCTGTAGATATGTTTGTTACCCTCTTCATGACTTAACAGCTGAATAGATTTTGATGAAAAATGGCACAGGGCACGATGTCCTGAATTAGGAAACAATAGTATGTTTTTTTGGGATAATCAAACTTTGGGACTAATAAAATGCAAACACAATACAAACGTAAGTTTGTATTGTGTTTGCATTTTATTAGTCCCAAAGGCGCAAACGCATTGGCTGTTGTTGTGGTGTCATCGTGGAAAAAGAGTCGCAAGATTGGTCAAATATTAATGTTAATAAAACATGACATAGGTATCGAAGTTTTAAAGAGCTTTGTGTTCATGTCACCGGTAAATTGCAAACGCCGTAAGATTGTAAAATGTCGCGTGAAATTGTGAACTCTTTTTTCTCAATAAGTCACGGATATTGGAAACTACTGAATTTGGATGGGTTTTATTGTATTCAAAATGTTTTATTTATTACAATCTTACGGAGTCTACAACTTTCCGGTGACATTCATATCTATAACTTATCATAATGTTTAAGCAATAAGAAAAATAATGCCATCATGTGTGACGTCAGTACTGTTTTCTTACTAAATACTTTATGATGCATAAAGCCTGGTACTTTTAAAAATACGGTAACTTATCACATGAACTTGCCTACAATAAATGTATTGTAGTCAGATAGAGGTATCATGTGCAGTTACCGTGCCGGGTTATCCACAATACTGCAGATGTACAGACACTGCGTATGCACGCGTCGTATGATGGCTTTTAAGTATATGTTAGTATTTACATCAAGTTTATTATACAGGTACTCTGATCTACACCACAAATTATTTATTATATCTTCATTTAAATTTTCGTTTGTCTTGTCTCCAGGTTTTATACAAATGGTGATTGTTACATTTTCCCTTTTTTCAGTGAGTTGAAGGAGAGTGTTTTCACTAAATTGGATTTGGTGGACTTCTTCAGTCTTGCTGACAACTCGTTGACTGAGATGCCGAGGCATGTCCTCCAGCACCTTCCGCACGTGAAGACCCTCGACCTCTGCCGAAATAAGATCACCAAGCTCACCGAAGATGACTTCAGGGTAAGGAAATAAAACTATAACCATAATAAAAAATAAACTCTCACCACCAGAATAATAATAGTAGCAGTCATTCATATTTTTATCTGTGTTCTATAAATAAAAACATAATGTGTTGGCGATAGCCCCAAATGCAACATGTATTTGAAATTAATATGATCAGTATGTTTTTTGTTTACTGTTGCTACTCTTTAGTGTGTTGTTTTTTTGATCCTCTGCTAGGCTTTCGACTTTGTAATGTTTCATTGGCAAATGTAAGACATAATTAAATATATTAACCAAATGTATAAGCATTGAACCATAATATAGCAATATGTTTACTAAAAAAGAAATCCGTCTTGGTAGTCTTCACTCACTCTTAGAAAAATATTGATAGATACTATCAATGATTTGACATTTTTTCCATGAGTTTTTTTGCCGCTATACTTATTGGTAACCACACATTCGGCTTCTGATAGGAGCTCATTAACAAACATTTATAATTTCTATTTAAAGGACATACAGGAAGTGGAACACTTGCTGGTAGCAGATAACCAAATATCTAAAATCGAGAGGGATGCGGTCCCCAAAGCGTTGAAGCACGTCCACCTTGGAATCAATAAACTTAGTTCACTGAATGGAGCTCTAAAAGATCTGGATGATTTGGAATGGATATTCATTAATGCCAATAATTTAAAATCCATAGATAACGAATTACCTATCGTAAGTATACCTAAAACTCTTAATAATAAATCGAACAACAGTGGATTCCAAAATGGCTAATCGGTAGATAAAATGGGAATTACCCTCATAATGTTTTTGTTTCAGAAAGCGAAGAGAATCGTCCTTATCCATGCTGCCCACAATGAATTACAAAACTTACCGAAAGATTTGAAACAAATGCCTTCATTGGAGTCATTGTACTTCTACGGAAACAATATCAAGTTGTTGGATGGAGCATTACAGAAATCTAGAAGATTAATGAGGATAGGACTGTCATTCAACAAAATTGAAAGCGTTAGTAATTTTATGTAAAGGGTTAAATAGGTAATGGCAGCTGTACTTTTGTTGACGATTGCTCTTGACTTGGACCAACTGGTTAGTTATGTAGGTCTAAGTTTGACAAAGAGATAGTTGGCAAATCTGACTCCGGCAAGCACAGAGCTACGCGATACATTCTCGTCGAGATTAAACTTTGAAATTCGTTAGAGTTGCCTTTGCCCTTTGAGTCTTTTTCCTCCCTTTGCGCATCAAATCACGCAGCGGAATCAAGTTTCAGTCAGAAATGAAACCAAGTGACAGTATGCAATGTACTGAGCTGAAAAGCTCTGTAGCAACGCCAGAGTACCTAAAGGCAGTGAAAGGGCGACTCGGGCGACAGAAGTGTACTATTTGCACCAGCAAACAGTACACTTCTGTCGCCTGAATGATATGAATTATGAGGATGGTCTAAAATTTTACTTACCTACTGTCTTGTATGGATCAGAATAATGGAACTCAAAAGAGTTGAATGAAAGTAAATGCATGCACCTGAGGTGCGAATGAGAGAACTAAAAGGGAAGTGTAATGTTACCTGTTACGGATAGAAAAGGAAATATATGAGGAAGTCTGAAAGTAGCACCAGTGACCTAAAATTTTAAAATCAATTATCATGAAAATGGCGTAATGAAAGTTTTGACGGTTAATGTGGATAACTGTGGAAGGACAGATTCAAAAATGTGTCGATGGCGATCCCAAAATAAATTGGTCTCAGAAGGGCAAGAGCAATGATAATGGCAAAAGAGAGGGTGTAGAATTCTTCCTTGTAATGTTACTGTTTAATTTTTAATAACCTGTTTTGTTATTTCAGCTAGCGGAAGATGAATTCACTGAAGCAGAGAAATTAGCTGAACTGGATATTGCCTACAATCAACTGAAGTCATTAAATGGTTCTTTAAAGAGTTTGAAGTCGTTGCGATATTTAAATTTGACTCACAATTATATGACAGAGTTTTCTCTTCAAGAAATTAAAGGCTTGAAAAGATTATCTGTGATCGATCTGTCCCACAATAGGATAAGCCTTATCACTGGAAACATGGAGGTAAATAATTTTGTAAAATTTTCCGGTTAAACCGCTTTTTATAATTGAATAATTACAATGTAATTATTATTTATGATTTCATTTACAGAATTTAGTGGACGTTGAAACCCGCGTCCTGGAACTAAGGTTGGACCATAATCGCATCCTTAGCTTGGGCGGTGCACTGATGGGGCTGCATGGCCTTTTGAGACTCAATCTAAGCAATAATCTTCTTCAGCAAATTTCACCTGATGACCTCATTGGCTTGGAAGACCTTAGATTGCTCGATGTGTCCTATAACCATATAACAACACTAGAAGAAACATCAAAGGTTTGTTTGAATACTGGAGCAATCACAGTGTCGTTCTTACGCCTGGCGAGCTTTTGCGAATCATTTGTGTTTAATAAAAAGTGTTAAAGCTGTAGCGATGATTTACATTTTAGCGATAATGATTAATGTTCAATGTATGTTTGTTTCCAGACATTTTTGCCATCACTTGAGGAACTGATAGCCCATCACAACAATATCACTCTGCTAGACAAAGACTTCCATGGGTTGCCGTCCCTGTGTATGGCCGATTTGTCATTCAATCAAATTAAAACCGTTAACTACGACGTCGTTTCAAAATCTCGATGTACTATTAATGGAGTTCCTAGCGTTTTAAAGATTTACCTTCAAGGTACGTATGGCTTTCCATAGAATTAGACCTTGTCATTAATAATACCTACTTAGGCCACTACCTACTACTACTACGTATTAATTAGGATAACTTTATGTTCTGGCTTGTATTCAATGCTGTGGGCGGTTAAAATTAAAAGGCAAAGCGAATTTTACTTTAATTGTTATTAAATTAGCAATAAATGTAGTTGTATATTACTGCCCTAACGAATTATTCAGCCTTTGCGAATTATTTTACAAAACTTAAGCTTGCTTGCACCACCGATCTTTTCGTGATTTTTGCTTTCAGTGCAAAATGTATTAATAGCAATGCTTTGTTTCTGTTAATCATTTGAAGATGACCAAGATGGAATGATGTTTCAAATATTGTTAGGTGCTTAGTGATAATCGCATTTAGTGATGTGTTTGTATTTTGTGGTGCAAGCAGGCCTTAGCGTCCCTAAGGAAACGAGATACAATAATTGCATGTGCTTGTGCCTCGAAGCGTCATTTGTACTTACAAGCAAGCGAAAATTATTCGGTGTCCCGTTGCCATTACAAGTATGGGATATTACATTACAGATAACCCTGTCCTATGCGATGATCATCTGTACGAGCTGATCACAGTGCTGGAGAGCTTGAATGCGCGCATCAACGGAGCGTCGACGTGTGTGGCGCCACAGACCACCGAGGCGGTGCCGCTGCGCGCGCTCAACGACGTGCTGCCGCAGGAGACGCCACCCGCCATCGTGGTGGCTGGCGCCGAGCGCGATGTTGCCTCGCCGCCCGTGCCGCAACTGTTGTACCGGCGCGTGGGGGCACTGTTCGGACACGTGCTGCCCGAGCGCGAGGGCGGCCTGCCCGTGGTGGTGGAGCCGCCCGTCACGCTACCGCCCGCCAACACTAACGTTGTGGTTAAGTGGCCCGACGAGCGGAGAGACGAGACGCACCCGCTGGTGGACCAGCTGCGACTCCGCGACCTAAACGCCTCGCCGCAGTGAGCGCCGCGGAGGGCGCGCACACGCCGATTACTACGAATTGATAGCTTCGCCTTAAAATATACTGCCAATAATCTAGGCTAGGGCAGAGTGTCTTCTGGTTCGGTCGGGTGCATGTAAATTTTGAATTAGATAGATACCATCCCATTCTGTTAGGTCTGCGATGTAAATAGGACGATGCTTTAGGTACACGGACACCAACAGTGTATCCTAAAAATGATCTTATTCCGAAAACGTCGAGTAAATGTGTAATTTGACTTTAGTATGTAGCAAGTATTATCTGAATGGTTAAATTACAACGTAGCAAAATATAAGGGGCGTGTATATAAATTGGTTGAAAAGTGTTATTGCTTATGATTTTTTCTAATTAAACAGTAGAACATTGTTTGTGACCAACATTGTCGTGAACATCACCCCTATTCACAGTTGCTAAATAAAATATAATCCTACTTGAATATACCTATTAATGTATGTATACAAAATAACACTGGTTTTGCAAAAGGTTTTAGATGTTACTAACATAAATTACTGTATATTTTTCGAAATTTTTACCTAAGTGTCTCTACCAAAGATAAAATAGTAGAAGTAAATAACTTCATAAACATACGTAGGTAGTAGTTAAGTTATTGTATTTAACTTTAACGTTTGTCACTCGAGTAGGTATGACTACTATGATCAGTGATGTTAGCGCTGATAGATCAGCATAGGGCTGTGCTCACTGGTAAGTACAGCACAGTCCATTAACTCAATCTTTGCGCTATTGCTTCTAGATATACAGAGAAGTATGTTAGCGTAACGTTTTTATCCGTCAGAATCACGAGAAAAACAGCTGTAAGACAGAGGTACCTGAGCGTAAACGCTGAGCTCCGTCTCTCTATTTTAATCTTAGCTTGTTATAGCAGCACGACCACTAGGACTGTGATGTTTTGCTTGTAGTATATTTGTAGGAACTTAATTCAAACTGACGAGGCCGATTTTTCAATCGTTTGACAAGTTTTACCTGAAGATTAATATGAAACACACATTTTATTGCTCAGATAAAAGATATCTGAAGAATGAAAAGTCGACCCTTATTCAAATGAAACTGCAAGAAAAACCTTAGGGAATTATGAAAAAAAAAGTGTGACATGGAACATTTCCTTAATCCAAAGAATTTTAAATAATGTATTTTTTTCTATTATTAATAGAGATTGCGAGACAAATAATATTTTTATAAAAATGTACCTACCTAATATTCTTTAAATGTGCCATAGTTTTATTATGATACAAATTATATTTATTTATTGTGAAGAAGAACGCCTTATAGAATTTGGGTTTTGTTTTTATAACGTTTTACGATCTAGGACCTAAATAAGTAATTAATTACCTATATCTCTATGAGGTCGTACTTGTCATTAGCCATAGAGATTTCCGTGTTATTCGATAGTCTTCAACAAAAACCTGATAAACCAGTGTAATTATTGTAGCTGTCGGGATGTCTGGATGCGTGATATTGTGTGTGTGGAATTGTGGATTCTGATCCAATCTTCGTTGTAAAAGGGGCAAAAAAAATAAAAAAAACTTTAAGAACTATCTCAATAAAGTGTCACCATACTTACTACTAAGATTAGTTTGGTCCACTTAAGTTAAATAAATTAGATGACGATTAAAAAAGAAAACGAATATACAAGCCTGTTAAAGTAGCCAAAGTACATAGATTACTGTTCCTTCGAGCTTTTCGAACGAAGCTGTACCTACCTAAGATAACTTATGTAATTAACTACTATAATTTGTTAAGAATTAGATATTTTGTTAGTGTAATTTAAATGTCGATTAACAATTACTAATAAAAGATATAAGGTGCTAACCACTTTCATTTATTTATTTAACGCCCTTTTAACTACCTAGGTACCTCTACTCAATCTGGCTAGCCCTTCCCCACGTATGTTGGGGTCTGTACCAGGCCTCAGTGTCACGATGCCTATATAGTTGTCAGCTCCCGTATGTGCATACCTGCGATTTAAAGAAAAATTATTCATTATTACTCAACTCTTTTTTTGGGCTATTTGATTGTACCTGTACCGACCTGCACTTTAACCAGGGACCGTAGGTACAACCCCGGTTAAGAGCCTTTCGAAGGGATAAGCCGTTTATTAAGTAACTACAACAACACCCTTATTAATATAAGGATTTTGTTCGGGTTTCCATATGGGTATTCAATAAACTTGTGCGAAGTAGGTGGTAGAGCACCACGCACTATCCACTAGTCATCGTAGGCTTGTAGACGAAACACGTGCTAAATATTAATATTTGGAATTGAGATGCCTACAGTAAGCCGAATGTCCTAGGGTTGCCACCTTTTTTTGGGAGAAATACTTATAAGTAGTATTTTTGGGAAATCATTGAAAAAATATATCTAAGTAGTGTTTTTGGTAAACTCAAGAAAAAAAATAGTTTTTATTATTCGTTATCATTGTTTTTTTTGGGAGTCATGTAAGATCAACATCACGTCGAATTTCAATAAATGTTGGACTAAGCCTGTCAGGGCATATGGTTTTGCAGCCGTAGTACCGTGGCACAACTCAGAAAAGCTTACGAAACAGATAGGTAAATGCTAAAGCGAGCGAAGCGTGTGTCCTGACTTCCTGAGTTTCTGACAAGAAAACTTCGGAACCTTACACAGTGTGTGGCCCGACATGCACTTGGCCTGTTTTTTTTTGTTAACTGTGACTATTTAAATAATACGCTGCCTTAATTTTGATATACAAAGATACAGCCTAATAAATATTTACTATTTGAATTACCTAAAGCTACTTTCGTTTTTTTTTTCAAATCAATTGTGCAATTTTTTTATTGGTAAACTTTTTAAACATATTACTAGGTTTTGCCCGCGACTTCGACTTCTTTCTCGTTCCCGTATAGCCTATAGCCTTCCTCATCAATGGGGCTATCATTTACAAAAATAATGTTCCAAATCCGACTGGTAGTTCCAGATCTACAGATTAGCGCGTTCAAACAAACAAACAAACAAACCCTTCAGCTTTATTATATATAAGTACCTATAGATAGGTAGGTATATAAAATCAACTGCTGTTCGTTAGTCTCGCTAAAACTCAAAAATGGCTTGACCGATTTGAATCATATTTATTTTTGTTTTGTTCGTTAGAACTCAGAACACAGGGAAGGTTTAAAAACAAAAAACAATAGGAAGGTAGTATTAGGGTTCCCAACTTTTTGTACGAGAAATAAAGTACCTACTTACCTATATCAAGTTCAAAGAACTAAAATGGACAGTATTTTAGAAAAGTAAACGGTTTTTTGACGTTTTGAAAACATATTTTTTGGAATTTCTTGCACAATTTAACAATTTATTGTAATTAAAAAATATTCATGAGCTTTCCCACAATTAATTTTAAAATAAATAAACAGCTTATTTTTGATGGCAAGCTCTATTTCTGTCATCCCGCTAAGGCCGCCCATTGCAATTATTACGGAAAAACACTCTTTTTGTGAAGGCTGAAGTGGCAGGAATACCAGCAGTCATAAAAACAGTATTTTGTAGACTTTTTTTATAGAACAGTAAAAACTATTAACGATCGAAAAAGTTTAATACTGTTTTTAACAGTATGGTTGGGAACCCTTGTAGTATTTTTTTAAGCCATAAGGTTAAGGTTAGTTTTGGATAAATAGGTACTCGAATAAAAACGGATATTTATGAGTATCTATATTATCCTTTATAACGAACGCCGCCGCCACGGCCACTTGACGTGTGCTATGCCATTTTGCAACCTATGCCCATCGTCAAGAGATCATATTCAATTCAATTCAATTTATTGCAGATAATAAAAAATCCATAATATTACATAAAAAACAATATAAAAACATAAATATGAATAAATTTAAAGAAATACAATAAATTAAAAATATTATAATAGCTATATTACATTGCTCCGAGCTGGAATGTTACGCTGTTATCGTTTTATACTTACTAACTACACGAAAAAGAAAGTCAGATAGTTGAAAGTGTACCCTTATGAACCGCTTGAATTAAGTCTTTCGAAAGGGCTACCTATATGGTAGATATGGGTTTTTGATTAACTACTTAGAAAAACCCTATCGAAAAACCTTTCAATGGGTAACCAAAATGGTCAGTATGGTCACGGCTTGAATTAAGCCGTTTAAAAGTGTTACCCATATCGTATGGGTTACTGATTAACCGCTTAGAAAAACCCTATCGAAAACCCATTCAATGGGTAACCCGAATGGTCCCTGAATTCAACACACTGGAACTGGCAACGCTAATTCAGACACAGGACACGGATAATACGTGCCACAAAAATCCTAAAATTTTTGGACCCTTGCAAAAGCTATAGCTTCGCCCGTGCCACCAAGTATGTAGTGTAGCTGCCCTGATGTAGTCAGCTAGAGAACAAGTAGACAGGATATGTGGTTTTAGACATCTCAAGCACTCTAATTGATCCAGTAACCAGTGGAGGTCTGTAGTTCAAGATTCTAGCCATTCAGTATAGTGTCTATTAAAATTGACTAAGTTTGCCACTTCCGATGTCCCCACTCCATTAAGGTATACACAATAACCACTTTATTAATTTAAATTAAAAATCATTAAAAAAATCTGTCCAAATGGAGCATTCTCCACCCATCCTAAACGCAGTGGCAGTGTGGAGATCCTTTACAGGACATGCGTCACCTCCTTAGTTTCCCCTCGTGCGCAACCAAGATTTAAATGAGGCCAATTATAGATCTGGGTCGGTGGGTATACTTCTGTACAGGTTGCCCAATATTGGTCCGACAAATTATAATTTGATTCCATCGACACGAAAAGAGTAAGAATAACATAATTATTATGTTAGTTTAAAAATGGGAAGGTGCTTCATCACCCTCCAGTTTCTTCTCCTTGAAGACCCTAACAACAAAGTTTTATTAAAAGCTCTCAAAAGGACAAAGGATGTGACGAACACACCTCCACACTTATCCTCTTTAAACATTTATTCTATTCAAGGTCTCAGGTCAGTTAATGCTGTTTCTATAGAAGATAATTATTGAAAATACGGACACTCACGCATTTTACTATATTTCGTATTTCACAAGTCACTGCCTTGTAAACTAGCCTTAAAAGGCTCAGTTTGCCAAAGTCGCCACGTTAAATTGACACTGGCCTAGACAGGTAGCGCCACTGACAACTGTCATCCAACTGCCAATACAACGTCAAAATAGAATGACAGCGCATTGATCCAATACACATTCTATCGTTCTCTCTCTTTTTCATCATAAAAATGACAAGGAAACTCCACTTTTGACCCATAAACAAAAGTCAAATACTCCTAAAATTCTAAATTACTATTACTCATATACTCTAAATAAAGATTCTAATGGTATAAGTTATGAATGAGTGTCCGTAGAATGTAAGTATATGCATAAGAAGACCACGTTTTAACAGATATCCTGAGCATTCTGTACTTGTCTATGAACACTGAATTTTCCTGATATAATCTGTACCCAGTGAAAAAAAATACATTTGACTTTCTTGTTGCGTTGTGCGAAAACTGCGAAATCCTCACAATAGTGCCAGCCCGTTGCCCAGTAAGCAAGTGTGTCGGTCTCGCTCCGTCGGGAGACCTAACAGCCACCCTGATCAGTCATCATAATGGACTCTGAGGTAATTTTCATCACCTAAAATCAGTGTGTGTTACATTTGCGACATGGTACCACCGCGGGCCTACCTTCATTACTCAATACAGTGAACAGCCAACAGTTTGGTTCAGCATTATGTCGGACGAACAAGGATCGACGTCGCACGATGCCTCCTACGATTCTTATCCTGACAGTCTGTTTGATCTTTGCCTGGACTATGTTGTGGTAAATCTTAATACTATTACCAACTTCGACCCTGAGACCCGATGGCGTCGACTGAAAGACGACGTTATATTACCAGCAGAGATATGCGAGAAATTCATCCGCGCATATCAGAAGAAATACCGAATAAATGACAATATTGCGAATATGTTTCGCGATAAATTCCGCACACGGTTAAATACTTTAAAATTACGAAACTCCCGCATCACTGACGAAGGACTACGCTGCATGATGGAGCACAAACCATTTGAAGTCGAATTAAACCAATGCGAGTATCTATCACAATCATCCTTGGAAATTATAAGCGCAAACAGCCAGAACTTGCTCTCATTAAAGTTTGGTCCGTTGACTTATGTATTTCCTCAGGATGAGGGTATTTATAGGCAGCGGGGATACATCATCTATGCCCCAAATTTAAAGAGACTCACAATCCAACGTCGAGGACTTGCAATATTTCCACTGCTGTTACTGAAACCCCTGCAGCACTTGACTCACTTGGACCTCTCTGAGTGTACATCAGCCGGCTCCATCTGGGCACTTAATGAGATGAACAATCTACGATTTCTTGTGCTACATGCTGTCCCTTGGACTAAAGATCTAATTGATTGGATATCAGGGATGCGTCATTTGAGGCATTTGGATATATCACAGTCAAATGAGAGACATGGGAAGTATTTTACCCCTAATGAGGTTTTGAAGCAACTGGTTGAGAACCTACAACATTTGGAGTCATTGGATATATCAGGCACTAATTTGGCGGGTACTGGAGCTGCAGCAGTTGGAGCAGATGGCATGGAGTGTGAGGTGCGCTGCGATATTCCTGGACTGGTGAGCCGAGTGAACAACCCGCTGGAGTTCCTCGGTTTATATGGCACTCATCATGGAGCCTGCAAGCGGCATGACATACCAGCTAAAGTGGTAAGTGTCTTTGTTTCTTTTTTATTTACAAGTAAAAGTCCTGGATGGAGAACAAGCTGACTGCATATGGTATGGTAAGTTGTCACTACCACTTATAGAAATCGGTGCAACTGCGGACGGCCTTGCCGATGCCCTGCCATTCCAGAGATAGCTGAAATGTCTCCAGGTGCTGGTGAGCCATTCTTTAAGAGTAACATTGGGAAATATTGATGATTATATCTTATCCCTACAAACAAGCTCAGATATTGAGTTGCAGATATCAGCCAGAATACCAACTGACTTTTTCTCTATACAGAAGGGAAACTGACTTTATCAACGGACAGCCAAAACTACTGGGATAAAGAAATTTTGCACAAGGCTCCTTCCATGATGGAGGTGAGCACTAAGAAAGGATTTAAGGAAATTCAACCTATAAGGAGTGTAAACGTGAAAATCTTTATTACAAAATCTATATTACAATGGCACCCATAAACTTTGAATGGACACAGCAAGCTGCTGGGTCCATTAAGTAAGGTAGCAACATAAGTACTGTTATAGCCTACTTCTTTGAATAAGCTCCTTGGACAGCTACCTAATATTAGCTGTCCAAGGAGCTTATTCTAAGAAGTAGGTACTTCTGCTACATTATTGTTGCAACTCTGATTGCACTTATGCTGTATTAAGGCTCCTACGGACAGGCACAAAGTAAAAACAAAGTTGTTCTACACAAAGAACAATTTCTACAAACAAAAGGTATCATCATAGATCACATTGTGGTGTCCTGGCTCTTTTAGGGTTCTGTACCCAATGCTTTTTTTTATTTAATGATGGGAAATCATCAAATGACTTCTTCTGCTCTGGGTGGAGCGGAAGGGCGTGTCGGACTCTTACTGACTAAAACTCATCTGTGTTCCTTCTAAAGCCCTTTGCGATCCAGGGCTGCGGTGGCTCTTTCGAACTAATTCCCAGCCCTACCCAATGGGTAACCAACAGCTATTACTAAGTCTCCGCTGTCCGTCCATCCATCTGTCAATCAGCGGCTGTCAGTCAGCGGCCTGTATCTTAAGAACCATAATAAGTAGACTCTTAATTAAAGTATAGAGTAATAATTTTTGAACAAAAATAAAGACAAAACCTGATTAACATTCTTATTAGTAGTAGGTATATTTGCTCACAATAGTTAAACCTACCCCAAACCTATACTCCATATTGTTTTGGGTTTCATTGATAATTAAAGATAACACTATATCCGGAAAATTGCATACTCCGTAAGATTGTAATAAATCTTGATTAGATTATAATTTCTCGATATTTTATGAATAAATCGTTTTGAATATGTCACCGGAAAATGGTAAACTCCGTAAGTTTATAAAATAACTTTAGAGATTGTAAACTCTCGATAAATTGTCAACTGAACATTTGGAATACTTTTATACACATCAAAATTTAAAGTCTATAAAATCTCGGTGTCGATTCGAGAAATTGTGGACTGACATAAAATGGCGACCAATCAGCACTCTGGTCTACAATTTATCTGTTTTGGTGTGATAGTTAAATTGGAAACTTGGCCCCTCATTGGTCTTTGTTGGTGTGAGCTCATATTTGAACAGACCAATGAGAGCCTTGTTTCCAGGTGTACTATCACATCAAAACGGATAAATTGTAGGCTTGTGCTCTGATTGGCCGCCATTTATGTCAATCCACAATTTCTCGGAATTACTTCGAGACTTAGACTAGCTAGTATAACAATAGTTTCCAATACATCCGTGGTCTCTTCACCAAGAAGAGGAAGTTACCAACACTAGAATTACCACGGTTCTTCGGAACCACCCTCAGCCTTTCAACTGAAACCAAATACCTGGGCATATATCTGGACAAGCAGTTGAATTGGGCGAAGCACACTCAATACACCACCACAAAAGCCAGTATATGCATGTGGCAATGCAAACGCATGCTAGGTAGGAACTGGGGTATTAGCCCCAATACAACCCACTGGTTATACACCACAGTTATCAGACCGATAATCACGTATGGCTCCTTAGTCTGGTGGCCCAGGACCGACTTGAGCACAGCACAGAAAGACCTTGAGAAGCTGCAACGGCTCGCCTATGTGGCAATCACTGGCAGTATGAGAACGGCACCCACTGCGGCCCTGCAGGCTATGCTGGGACTGCCACCACTGCACCTTATAGTGCAGGAGGAAGCGGCCCTAGCGGCCTTCAGGCTCAGCACAGCTGGCACTTTAGGTAAAGACTCTAGAATCAAACATACACGCATCATGGAAGATGCCGTAAAACGACAACCCATGATGTCATCACCCAATGACAAAGCTCAAAAGATGCACCATTTCCAAAAGCACTATAACATAGTGCTAACACAAGAATCGGATGACCACTCAGGTCCCAAAGAGCTGAGAATCTACACTGATGGATCAAAGACAAGTACCGGAACCGGAGTTGGAGTTTACTCCAGCGACCTCAACATTAGAATATCCAGACCACTAGGAAAGCTCAACACCGTTTACCAGGCGGAATGCATGGGCATTATCCTAGCGATCCATGCCATAGAAGCCAGGGGAGTCACGGACACTCATATTCGTATACTCTCCGACAGCGCCTCAGTTCTCCAATCCCTAAATAGAAACTACACCACCTCGAAACAAATACAAGAATGCCACAATGCACTAGAACGCGTCACGGTGACAAACCGCAACACCGTGACGCTGCAGTGGATAAAAGGTCACAGCGGATCACTAGGAAATGACGCGGCCGATGAACTGGCCAGGAGGGGGTCTGGTACGATGGCTGTTGGACCCGAACCCATAGTGCCACTCCCTTTCACCCAGCTACGCACGTGGCTACAAGAACATACCCACACACAAGCAGAACGCTGGTGGACCTCGGCACCAGGCTGCAGGCAGTCCAAGGAGGCTATACCACTCCTAAACAATAAACTTACCAAGCGCCTTCTGCGACTGGATAGGAGCAGCCTGCGAATGGTGGCGGGGACCATCACCGGACACTGCTCACTGAATAAGCATTTCCACACACTAGGTATAACAGACAGTCCTCTGTGCAGAGCATGCATGGAGGAGGAGGAAACGGTGTCGCACGTGCTCCTTGAGTGCACAGGCGTCGCCGATATACGTAGACAAACGATAGGAACACCAAATTCACTCACAGACACCCTGAACTCTTTAGGAGGACTGATCTGCTTCTGGAGGGAGGTTGGCTGGTTGGAATGACGGCCGCCATGGCCCACGCACAATGGTCCAACATCAGGACTAAGTGCGGAAACCATGCCCCGATAGATAGATACATCCGTGATTTATTTCTAAAAAATAGTAAACAATTTCACGCGATATTTTACAGTCTTACGGCGTTTGCCATTTTCCGGTGGCATATATATAGTGTACTAGCGGACGTCACGCGGTTTCGCCCGCGTAGTTCCCGTTCCCGTGGGAGTACGGGGATAAAATGTAGCCTATGTTACTCACTGATAATGTAGCTATCCATTGCTGAAAGAATTTTTCAAATCGGTCCAGTAGTTTTTAAGTTTATTTGTTACATACAAAAATACAAATCTTTCCTCTTTATAATATTAGTATAGATAACTCTAATACTATCTAAAACTTTTCCATTATTTATTACTTGACTCTGACAAAGTCAAAAGCAAAGTCGAAACTTGTAGTAGGTACTTAATATTAACAAACTGAAAATAATTTTGGGAAACTTCACCTAAAATCGGAGTCCACAAAGCTGCTCTAATCAAACCTACATCTAGGTGTGTTAATATTGACACAGATAATTAACTAAAACGTCCTTCAAGCAACTGCTGTCACAAAGTAACCATAGCTGCAAAAGCTACCAGAAACAGAACAGAATGAGTTTGTTACTCAGTGATGGAACTGTTCTCTCCATTTGAGATCAGTCAATAATAAATTCTGACTGTTTTCTAATCTATTTTATAGGTAACTCAGTACCTATGAAAAGGAATGAAATCCATCATAACATCTCATAGGAAGTTCTATGTTTGAATTGACTATTACTTGTACTTTCATAAGAGTATAAGGATATAGAACCTTTGTGACATAGCTATCCAGCTGCAATTTTTTTTAAAGTCGCGGCGCTCGGTGGAACATCGGTATACAACGTGTAACAGAATAAACGCAATACCTCTTAAGGGGCCATTGTATTCATCATTATGAACAACTTTCACTATGGGACCAACATTGTAATCGCGAAAAAAAGTCGACCACCCCATCCATTTATGTGCGCATAACTCGACAAAATGTACTGAACATCTGATTTTTTCTTCTCCTAAAGACGTGAACGGATGTAACTGCCACTTCCAATATTATTGTTTTAATAGTAGGTATTTCAATGTTATATTTTACAACAATACTGTTAAATAACTAGATAATACAATAACACAATAGTTGTGGCCTAACTGGGTATTCTGTTGTTTGTGTGAACCAGTATGACTTAACTTACACAATTTTACATGTGAAGGCGGTGATTCCAATGCCATGAAATTGTATGATAAGAAGGAATAAAAATAGATAGTTTATTAAAATTAAGTAAATGAAAAAGAAACAACCTGTTTTAGTAAAATGACATAAACAGAAATGTGCGTAAATATGTATTACTAGCTTTTGCCTGCGCCTTCGTACGCGCATATACCGTTTTATCCCGTTTCGGTATTTTTTTCCTGCTAGCGTATAGCCTTCCTCATGAATGTGGCTATCATATACACAAAAAAAAATCCAAATCCGACTGGTAGTTCCAGAGATTAGCGCGTTCAAACAAACAAACAAACTCTTCAGTTTTATTATTAGTATAGATTATTTTGGCTAGGTTTCGTTGTTTCCTGAAAACTCCCGGCCATTGTTGATCCTTAACGTTAAGCAACAGGACAGCTCCAAGGAACACCGACAACCTACCTCAAGTCTTTTTGTTGCTATTGTTAGCAACATTAGGCTAAGATCAAATCTGAAAGGAAAAACAAGGCGGTATTTCACTGGCAATGTCAGTAATGACTTACAATATGTCAACTTTTGATCCTTTTATCTAACTACGATGCAACGACTTAAATATATTTGGTTTTAGATCTGCTTGATGTAACTGATCGTGGCAACGAGGTAGATGCAATCATGATGACTCACTGAAATGCCAATTTCGGGTCCTTTTAACTTGCTAGATTGTACCTACTCGTGGAAACGATTTAGAAGAAATTACATTCAGATGGGACTGAGCTGTAACTTCCTAGAATGCGACTGACCGTGGCAAGAAGGTAGACGCGCTCTAAATGACTTACAGGTAGAACAATTTCGGATCATTATAAACAGATACGGAGCAAGTAGTCGTGGCAACAACGAAGACGCATTCCGACTTCGACGCTCTTTCTGAGCAGTTTAACTCGCGGCGGTGTAACTGATCGTGGCAACGAGGTAGACCTATAATGGCAAACAGAAAATTATGTATCGGATATTTTTAAATCGTGGCAATCCCATCAACGCACGCCTTTAACTTATAAACTAGAAAATAGCAATTAACCACAAACAAAATATTATTTTATAATTATATTTACATTATAATTAAATTATTGTTATTGAAACGCACAAACAAAGAGTAATCGAATCAATTGAACTCTTTGTTTTTGTTTGTCGGAATTTCAATATTTTCTCATAGTAAAAATAAAGAAAACTCAAAATAGGAGATTCTGTTCATAATATTTGTGTGATGAAGCATCTCGCCTGGGAAAGTACAACCTCTATGGCACCATACGCACACCTAGATCTAAAGGAAGGTAACTCAAAAATTGAGATATTTTAGTTATGCACCCCATCAAATTCCTTATCTCAATACCTACCCACCAATAAAACTGATTTAAACATATCTCCGCTACTCGACGCTAGATGGCTAAATACACCAACACGGGCTCAATTCAAAATAATAAAACAAATATACATACATCGTTAAGCAATAGGAAAATAACTACAAAAATCAAAATTTCAGCCCCAAAACATCTCTAAAATACAAGATTCCAACAAAATCTTTCTTCTAGCTGCATAAAAGCATAAATGTATACAGGAAAGTCCTGCAGTGGACAGGGACACAGTAATTAGTTTTTCGCCTTATCTGAAAAAAGTGTTTTTTTGAGTTAACCCTGTTTAGATCTAGGTGTGCGATATGTATTGCAAGTATATCACGCTGGTATCTGCAAGTCAATGTCTTAGCGCGCATTTTGCGTACAGTAAATTTTAGGTTTCAAGCCGGTAATTCTAAAAACATCCCGCCGTGAAATTTTTGGTGGAGTGATCTTGAAACGAGGTTTCATTCCACTTTGATTGAATGGATTGAGCTCACTTCAAGTTCACTTAAACGAAGTCTTCACGGTGAGATGTGTACAGAATAACACTGCTGTTATTATATTTTCGCCTTTGTTTCTGTTCGAAGTGAACAGTTCGCATATTTAGGGAAATGGGAATTAGGGCTTTGTCTATGTGGTGGCAAATATGGTATTGAGATGTCCATGCCTCAGTGGCAGTTGCCATCAAAAAATATGATCACTCCTCCGACTGTTATTTTTTGTAACATCAACATCCCCCTTAACCCAATTCCTAATATGTTATTACGTCTCCCCTTAGATCACTGGCGATGCCAATGAAGAGCAGATCCTTACCGCCGCTCGTGCTTACATGGAGAGGCCAGCCATGTTGACTCGGGTCCTCAACGACCTGTACTATCTGTTCCGCTACGAGAACAATGCTTACGTCGGCCGCGCTCTGCGCGTGGTCCTCGACGCCATGGATCAGCATGTCATGGAGAAACACATCCAGATCTCAGGAAGGTAAGTCATTTACGTCGAAGATTTTAGATTGTTTTGCTGAAGATACACTGAACAACGACATAAACAACAAAGACGGTTAATTTCAAACTGCCGCATATGAGCATTGTTTAAATGTTTTGATTTAATTAAAAGAAAACACCGATTTTGCTTCATAATCTTTTGCGTTTGTTCTCGAACTCTCCAAGCAGTACTATACGCTAAGAAGGCAAAAAAATTGTGTTAACTACATTCGCATACCGTCTTGATTATGAAACAGATGACAACGTTTTTAGCGAATTGTAGATTCTCGCTGTTGGGTCGATCCATACGTTATCCCTGGAATAGCTGGCCATGAAAGGGCCGGAAATAAACCATTTTCTAATAAGACCTAGATAGCTTCGTATCAAACGTTAGGGTAGTTCTGCAATTCCTACAAAATTTAATTGTGGATTAGTAGTATAAAAATAAATTAGTACCTACCTTCTGTAGTAATAAAGTCGTATTAGCCGCGATAACATAAATAACCCAGGTTTTACAATACAGCCTAATCATACGTTAGCGTAGACATGCTAAAATTGTAATTACTGCCTTGATTTTTTTGACAAAATTTTCTTTGAACTTCATAAGAGATTTCACAAAAGGCGGAATAATAAAAATATTAAAACATTTAGGAAGACAATCGAATCTTTACATAGATCCAGACAGAATCGCAACCACCACCTACCACTCCACAAATTTTCAAAGACATGCGACTCTAAACTTTTGTGCACATTTTAGTGCCACCCTGTTCTACATCGTAAAGGGGAAAGAAAAAGATCGCATTGGCATCAAGCTGAAGAAGCGCATTATCACGGCGCTGCTTGATGGCATGGAGGCACATCTCGGAGACGACACCATGATGAGGAATGGATGCCTCACTCTATGCCAGTTCAAGATTCCGTTTGACGTGGTAAGTTGTGAAACTGAAGTACTGTAGCACATCGAGTTTCAGAATAGCTTCATTTTTTATAGCGTCAGTATCACTCATATCTTCGTGATGAAGAAAGGAAAGTGTTTATTTGGGACTGGACACACAGGACAGACAACAAAACAAAATTTAAATAAAAAGTCCTGTGTGCGAGGCCAAAAGGCTCCTTCCTATCTTCACCTGCCGAGCCATCTTACTATGCTGAGGTCAGCATCCAGTGTAACCGGATACACCTAGCTGAATACGATACAAACCTGTTAAGGGTAGTCGTCAAAACTTTTCGTGACAGTATCAGTATTAAACAGACAGATGTGTAACTGGGGAGTTTGTTGCGCCACTTATTCTTCCCAGCCAAAACACTACGAAGTGGTGGTGGGCGGGCATTTTGGGGGACTGTTTTTCTGAAAAACTGACGTTCAAAAAGTGCGGGTTGTCAGCCTAATTTGATTGAATTACTTTTAAATGATTTTGAAACTCGGTGTGCTAGATTTTAACAGCCCAGTACCATATCTATTTTTTATTCATGACTGTGCTGAGAAACAAAACATGTGTTTGACTTGCAACCTTCGTTTCATCGTGGTAAAATCGATCGATCAATGTGAATAATTCAGTGAACCATCGGTAGTTATTGTAGGTAGAATCATCAGCAATGTTATAGAAAATAAGCTATTTTGCTTTTACACAATATGAACTTCTCGGGAAATGGTATTCTTTTGTAGAAGCCATGCATTCGTAAACTGTCTGAATTTTTTTATGAGTTTGTCGTCCGATAAAACGATATATTTAGTATCAAATTCTACTACTTAGATCTGCATCAATTTTGAGAAGTTAATATAAGGGCAGATTATTTTTGTATCAATCCAGTTTTTCCAACCGGTTACAATATGCTGAAGTTTTGACGGAATCTAATTGAAAATCGCCATTTTGAAGGCATACAGCCTTTACTGAAACGTAATTTTGCAGGTTGATATTTTGAAACGCTACAGAGCCTCGCAAATACGGTCATGCAATTTTCACGTAATTAGTTCAGCCGAGCCATTTCAGAGAACTCCCGGGATCCGCCCGGCTCGAGGCTGAAGCCCTCGCCCGCACGCCCCGCTCTGCCCCCCTGCCCTGTTGCACCGGCGGGTGGGTAACTAGCCCCCACCCCGTACAGCATTGATTTATTGCGCTACCTCTGACATTTTCATCATATTAAAGTTCGTCTGAAATGTCGAATGAATAAGTTTTTATGCTTATCTTGACTGAAAGCCATGATGCATGTCTCGACAAATAAAAAACTTCACTAATTGGATTAATATTAGAAGTTAGAACATAGTCTTGAATTTTCCCCAATTTGCATCAACCGATTAGTTGCAAGAGTAAATCGAATTTGGTGATGATGTATGCCTTCAATAAAATGGTTTGAAATTAACCCAAAAAACATCATTGGTTTGACAAATGAAAAAAATGGATAAGATTAGCTACTAAATCAATTCCAAATAGGCAATGCATTTAGAAATGCTCCTGAACTTACCAATCCAAGGAAAATTATTCGATATCGTTTTCTTCTAATTTAATTTAGTCCAGTCCTACTTTTCTAAGTAACATTTTCTTTCCAGCTGTTCGAGTACGAACGTGTGGTACAGATTCTTTTAAACGGAGTTGCCGATGTAAATCAAGAGGGTTTCGTTCAGCGTATCGCCATCTACTTATTAAACTCGCTGGCTTGTCAGGTTGATGGCAAGCAAAAGACTTTCCTCGGCAATCAAGGAGCCATTGGTGTAAGTACCTTTATTATTATTTTATTTCTTTTAACAGCCAGTCATCATGGTGCTGTCCTTATCCCAACTTGATTGAGATCGGCGCAGCAAATCTTCGTCTTCCATACGAATGTATTTATCGTCGACTCTTCGTCGTCTCTCTAGCGAAATTATTTCATCGTTCACGATTCAAGATAAACGGGTAAATTTTACAAAGTAACATCCTAAAAAACCACTAATAAAGTTTTAGGATATTACATATATACAAGGTGTAACTGAAAGAGCTTAAAGCCAGAAATGCTGCTGTTAAAAATCGACATTAAATGAATCAATATTCCGATTTGTTTACATTTTCATTAAATAATATGAAAATATTTGTTTGGATTTCGAGCCAAATACCAGCCCAGAGCATCGAAAGCTAATTTAAAGGAAGAAAAAAGAGGCTAAAAATAAGGGAATAGTAAAATTTAATTTAAACACCTAATAACTTATATCAAGATATCGTGATCGAGATGTCTGAAGTTTTGAGTCATTTTAATTACACTTTGTATACCTACTGCGACTGATATTGCTTGCGGTCTCGAGATTATCATGAACTATTTTGTATTCAAATATACAGGATCTGCAGTATGAGTGATGCATTCCGCATCACAGTGGTTGAGTCCAAATTGCAGGAAGCGACACTATAGGCCACTTTAGTTTGCAATTTTCTACTCAAGGGGAGCTGATGCTGACTGACACGCGCTCTTTGTGCAACAGGCCTCGCAAAGAATAATTCCGCATTTATTTGCAATAGCTAAGAATTTGCGCTAACACATCTAACCTTAGATTGTAACTGTAAAAATCGACTAACAACTAATTTGCTTTGCGCAAAACCTAAAGCAGCGCATGCTCTTGCTATTTCAACAATTTTCTTTGTATGAATTCCAAATGAGCATATTTGACCTTATTATATCTTCCATCTAAGTGCGATTTTACGTCTATTTCTCGAAAGAAAATTCCAGACAGCTTAGCAAGTTTATTCGAAATGCCCATGAGGCGGAAACATAATATCCGGACACAAAATGGCGTTGAGATACAACTAGCACTAGGTAGGTAGGGCGTTGTCGACGTGGCAGGCATACCTAGGGAGTTGCGCCGGTGATATTGATTTATGCATTTCATCGGCCCCGCGCCCCGCGCCCTCTGCCACCCTGCGCCGAGTGCGAACCCCGTGGAAGCTTGACCCGCCCAACGCTGCGTCCAACAACATTTAAAATCTCGAAATGCATTACATGTTACCTACGTGTGTATGTGGAAGACTGCTACCGGATCGATGGAGCTCGTCTGGGCTCAAATAAACACTGTGTTATGCATACCTATAACTCGTTTCTGATCTGAATTGAATTGAGATGGATGTTTGCAGTTTGCTAAAGTAATAGAATATGCAGTTATGCGATTGTGGCTGGCCACTTGATGCTAAATAGGTGCTGCAAGAATTAAGATTTGGAGGAGTAGGTATAAAAAAAAAAACTTGCTGTTTATTTAAATCATGCATGATAATGAAGTTGATTTCTTATAGGGGTTCGATGAAGTAGAGGTTTATTGGGTTCCTTCAAGCAAATTTTAAATTAGAAAAACGAGGTTTTTTGCTCTTCTAGCGAAAGGGGGGTCGACACCCCCCACCTTCCTTGGCAACGACTACATTTCCATCACTTACCAACGTAAGTAATAACTTGCTGCGCGCCGTCTTCAATTTGTACTGATGGCATAAAATTGTTCTGATTGCCTTCTTACGAGTTAGGGCGTCTCAGTGCAGATCATTCATGTACAGCTGGCTGCATCAACTTATCATAGCGGTGCTGCCTTTGAGCTTTTGTCTATCTCAGACCATCCGTTAACCGTGAACCGGTATCCGTTATCACATTACAAAGGGCAATAGGCTGAGTGACAATGGTATCTGATTCAAGATTCGCTGAGGACAGGTTGGATTTTGTGCATTCAATTAACGATGTATATATATTATTCAGCATATACTGTCCCACTGCTGGGCAACGGCCTTCCCTAAGTCGTTTCAGGTGTTCTATTCCCGAGCCACCTCGAACCAGCCTTTCCAGTAGGCTAGGTCGTCTCGCCACATACCTCGCCCATTATAATTGGAATGACCTATTTCTTCTTGGCCGAGGACGCTGTAATTGTTCAAATAAATGAGTGTACCTGTACCTACATAAGTGTTTGGGTCCATGTGGAGAATGCGAATTAAGATATCTGACTGCACTTGCTCCTTGCTTTTTAGATTAATCGATTCCTCCTATCTCTAAGGAGTTAATGCCAGCGATTTGGCTCAGCTATAACTCTGCGATTGTGTATTGAGAACACCAGTAGCGATTATTTGTGTGCAACTAAGATGACTGAATTGAAATGTGAGCGATAAAGTTTACCTTTCCCTGCGCGAAAAAAATTCTGCTGTTCAGAACATTTTGTCGAGTTATACGTACAGAAATGTATGGGGGAGTCGATTTTTCTTTTAGCGATTTCAGTTTTGGTCCCATTGTAAAAGTTGTTCATAATGATGAGTAAAATGACCCCTTAAGAGGTATTGCGTTTATTCTGTTACACGTTGTATATTGTTACCCTTATTTCCTCAAAATGGTTTACTTATGGCTACTCTAAAAAGTTTGGTTTATAAAATGCGAATATATGACTGCTTGCGTGACTCGTGTAATTTTTAGTCACACCTCGAAAATAAACTTCCTCTTTTTCTTATTAACACTTTATAGTAGGGCAGTCAGCGACAATATTCGATGAGCATCTAAAAATTCCAAAAATCGTCATCACCAAACAACTAAAGTCACTGAATAGCTTTGGCCACAAAATGCGCCATCTATCAAGATTAAATATTTCGGTGATCGGACATGTAAACAAAAATAATAAACACGCCAATGTTACAAACATCGATTATTTGACATTTTTCATTTTATTAACCGACTTCAAAAAAAGGAGGAGCTTCTCATTTTTTTTTTGTCTTATTTGTATGTTCAGCGATATTTTCACCAATTGTCAAGCGATTTTGATTTTTTTTAAATTATATCAAGTCTCCCGGGATTGCTAAAATCGCATGTCTGTTTATTAACATACATACTGTTCATAACGTAACATCACGGTGAAGGGGCACGCTTATGTGTACCACGGTTTTGGGGTTATCTTTTCGAGCATAACTTTATTGTTTATGCAGCGATCTTGATGATTATTTTTGCGTTGGCTTTAGTTAAAGCTATCTTGAATTTGCATGGGAAAGATAAATTAATATAATAATATAATAATGAACTTGAAAGATAAACCACTGACCTCAATTTTAAAAGTAGTATAGTTAGATATTGTCAGGTTTATGTCCATCCCAAAGTAATGTAGATATTAAATGAACTGGTTTCGACTGCGAAGGCATATAAAGTAACTCCTTAACAGCAAATAGCGCAACCACTCATTATGTAAATAATGACAATTTAGTTGTGGGGTATATATGTCACCAGAAAATGGCAAATGAAACTATTGAATTTGGATGGGAAAATAATTTTTTCATAATATATAGAGAAATTATATATTTTTTTTTAATAATTTTGGCCGACAGGTAATTCCGAATTTTGTAACATTGGCGAGTTCAAAACTTTTCGTTTTAATGTCCGATCACCGAAATTAGTGGCTTAAGCTATTCTGCGACTAATGATGTTTTAGGTGTTGACGACTTTTGGCACTTTGTACTTGCTCATCGCATACTGTCGCTGACTGTACTATGAACAATAGAATCTTTTTAATATTTTTCAAATGTGTTGAACAACTAGTTTTCATTTATAAAAGACACTACACATGTTCATGGAAAATAAAAAATCACATACTTCGTTTTGTTATTATTTTCGCATTTATTCAGGATAACATTTTAAGATTTTTACTATATTAATCCCCGGTGGCTCCTTTCGAAAACCTAGAACCGAATAAACTACTACTTGTTAGTAAAATACTCATATTTCCAACGAAATCGAAATATTTGTAATTCCTGTATGACGTGAATATTGATAAACATATTACTGAAATAAGGAGTAGATAGGGATTAGAAAATCTATCACTTTATTACGAATTTTACTGTCATAACTGTAGTTTGTTGCATTCAGGAAATAATTTTCAATAAAAAAATACCCTCCTGGGGCATTTGGGTAATAAAACCCGGCCAAGTCGAGTCGGATTCCGAACGAATCTTATTTTTGAAATATGTTACTTTCAAACCAGAAACTTCTTATAGGTTTTCCTGTAATCTATAGACAAAGAACTATTCATTATCTGTATTTTTAACAAATGTTAATCTCTTACAACAAATTTCTTGAAAAAACCATTCATTTTAAAAGTGAGAAAAAATATATATTCGAAACCCTCACAGTTCGCCCTTTCGTTTGATATGTCACATGGTACAGTTGTTTAAACTTTTTAATTTAATTTCTAATTTGCCCCCAAGAAACTTTGACCCCAATATTTATTTATTTTCGGCATGTTTGGGGCACAGAAAATTGTACGTGTACTAAATTTTAAACGAATCGAGAAAATCGGCTGTGATAGACGGACAGACAGACAGACATACGAGTGATCCTATAATAAGAGATTCCGTTTTTCCATGTGTGTATTGTATGTTATCGATTCCCGGTTGCTGGGGCTGGGGCTTAATCTTAGTATATATATCTATGTATTTGGTAGGACTATTGATCTCTGAACACTCATCCACGTTTCAGTAGCTCTTGACTGTTGAAAAACAGCGTTCAAATAAAATTCGCAAAAATATCATCTCAACGTCAAAATGTAGGAAAATTAGTGGTGTTTTCGACAGTTAGCGAATACGAACGTTTCTTATAAATACGATTATTGCCTCTGAAATCAAGGGACTTATTATAAATAAGGTATTAACGCCATCATGATTCCACTCCGAAAAAGTGCTGGGTCTATCAGACATGTATAACTACGGCGCTCTCTCGCCTTGGAATCATAAATGCATCTGAGGATCACAGAAACCAGGTACGAGGCACGTTCCACGTTCTGAATCAGGAGGAAGTTCCATGATAGCAATTGTTTTAATAGAAAACGATCATCGCTTGTTTGTGTCGCTTCATAGGTAGGTACTCGAGGACCATCGTACGAGTTTCAGGACACTTATCCAATATGCACCACGGCGCATCCGTTAGTCGAATGATAGCGTGATCGCTTGGTTTAGCACTTTGCCTTATATGCATAGGGGTCAGTTAACGAGGTAAATGTGATTCAAACATCCTCTGCGAAAGTTGCTGTGGAAAGTTGACGAATTTGAGATGCTTTTCAGTTACTTAGACACATTCTACTGTAATATATATGGAAATACTAGCACTTCGCCCGCGATTTCGTCCGCACGGATTGAGTACTATCCTCTGAAAACTTGAAAAAAAAAATTTGATTGAAAAATTTAGTTCAATATTCGTGCCAAGTTTTAAATTTACTAACTCGAAGGAATCAAAACTCAAAGCATTTATTTCAATAAGACCGATTTACAGGCACTTTTGAACTGTCAAAGTCGGTCGGTTAAAAATATGAAGCTATTTTTTTATTCGCGTTTTCGGTTTTGGTCCCATAGTAAAAGTTGTTCATAATGATGAGTTCAATTACCCCTTAATAAGTATTGCATTTATTCTGTTAACCGTTGTATATATAGATAAATAGATTAATGAATTTATGTCTTAAATATAACCAACAGCATTTGCCATGATTTAATACCTAGTTCTGGTGACTGAGTAGAATGTATAGCAATTCCCTCCGCTTTATCAGTAGGTATCGGGTGTCATTAAAAAGTATCTTAAAACATAAGAAATAATTCCAACATTGAATCTTGAGTCGACTTTTTTTGAATAATACACGTGGAAAATGTACATGGAATATCAGTTCTGTAGTTTAATACTACAAGCTAAAACAGATGGTCTGTGTTCATAGTTTGGCTGGACATTTCATTGTAGAGATCACTTTGAAGAGCAACTGAACTGGAGCTTTAATTTTGTTACTTGTCAGTGGCAGAATGAACTCCCTCTATGTAGGTCACTCGTATTTAGTTGTGAAATTTCGCTGATTTTCTCATTAGCTTTGTTAACGAATAGACATTTAAATAGGTCACTAGGATCTGGTTATCTTTGTTTCTAGGAATCCGGGATAATCCAAAAGGAAAGACAGAAAACTGTTTTAGTTTTCTAAAGCGTAGTTAGATCAGACATGTCATGCATTTCTGTTGGAAAACCAATATTTGGGATTTATTAAATTAACGTTAGAAATACTAAGTAGTTAACCTTTTGTGCTTATTGGTACGTATTCCTCTCGTAAGGTGTCGTTCTTATACAAAGCGATCATCGCTCGAATATGCAATCCCAAACCCAAACGCGTCGTCGCCCTAACAGAGGACACCTTACGGTTTTGCCGAACAAATTAACGCGACGATCGCGTGTTCGAGCGATGATCGCTTTCCCGTTGGAAAAGCCTAACAAAAAATAGTTCTCAATTTCCACTAAGTTTTTTCGCTAGATACTTGATCTTTCTACTGATTGATTGCGTACTGAGACTTTTTACATTTCCCTCATTCGAGGGTTGTTTAGTTGTCTTGCGAGCTTTTGAAAAATCATTCATTGATCCGTCAATATTTCTTTCGTTGAAAATCAAGCCGCAGCCCGCCTATGTAGAGCAACATAGTTCAGCTCTAAAGAATATAAAACGGCCTAGAACTGAATTCTCAATGCAACATAATGGTAAGAAATTGCCTTTTAATGATGTCAAAATTGCTCGAAGCTTCATATAGTATGCGGCGCAGTAGCAATCGATGCGGTTCATGGTAATACTAGCATCACGTTGAATTTTTAATGAAATTCGCCGCTGTGAAACATGGCGATGTAGACTTACGCTGAAGAAGTTATAATGTTACCTGACACAAGAGATTTCGAAAATATAGGACTTGGGATTGGAATGGGTACCTACTAAATTATTATTAAATTTAAGACAGATTTCTTTGAAAATATTAGTGTTCTGTCTTAGAGGGTTGTTTGAAAGAGGTTCCACGAGAGGGGGAAACTTGAATGATATCCTGTACATCCTGTAAGTAGTCAGGCTCGCGAAATGGTTAGAACTCTAACGAACACGTGAGCAATTTCCTACGTTTTATTTTTTTATGTAAAAAACAAACTTACGGAAATCAAACCAGATACTTATCCAAAAAAGTAGGGCTCACTGATAATCTTATCGAGTGCGGTACCAAATGAATGAGGAAAAACTGTTGAGTTCAAAATTATAAATGAATACAAAATTGAAACATATTAAACGACAGCAAAATTATTTCACAATATTTCAGCGTAAGAATAGGTACTACTAGCGTCATCTATCGGTCGTTCATATAAACTGTTTTATCCAGTAGTCGGATTATAATATTTTAATTTAAACAAACTTATTAGATACCGACGCCATAATGCCAAATACATTCTTTGTAATGCTGTTAAGTTTTATAGTGATAGAAATAAGCTGTTTGAAAATAGCCTTCACGAGAGGATGTACGTCCGGTACATGGTGTAGGCAGTCAGGTACACTGCTCACTAGCTAGAATTACGTCAACGTGTCTTATTTTCTTTTTTATTTATTTCCGTTACGAGAAAAGGAAAAGATTTGTCTTAGTCTTGTGATACCGAAATAATACTGCTGAAATTGATAGTAGGATGTTAAACATTCTGGGTTTTCATGACTTGCAGTTTGACTGTAGCAAGTAGCCGGTCTAGGATTCATAAAATTCACTCATGATGACGTAACATAACTATTTTAGGAATTTACTAGATTTTTAAATAACCGGAGTGTGTCTAGAGCAGGGGTGTCAAGGTCATTTATAATTGGCTCTTTAGAAAGGGTCAATTATAAAAACGAGTGGTTTTTAAAGGGCCAGACTAAAAATTCAAACTAAAACACATTCTGAATTAAAATTGTTTTTATTTACCTTCAATCAATTTTCATACTATAAAGGTAATAAAAAGGGTAATAAATTAAGTTGAGCTTGAGGATCAGGATCCTCAAGCTTTACTTATGTAATTTAGCCTTTTTTTACCTGGGGTTTCTTGTTTTTGAGAGGCTTATTGATTGCGGGCCGTATTGAGATGGCTTGAGGGCCGGCTGCGGCCCGCGGGCCATATCTTCATGTGCTCCACCAGCTTTTCCATGTGGCCATGTAGACTAGAACATTTTTGATGCGTAGTCAGTGTATTAATGTGTATGTATTTAAACTGTACTGATTCACTCCTTGACGTTGAGTACGGCTGGTCTAGAGTATCCAGTAGATTGTCGAAACCTCTATTTAGCTAAACGAATATGACATGAGTGAGAGCGGTTCCGCACTGCATCCGACCATAAACGCCCTTATTATCTACCGTTCCTGCCGATACTATAGAAGATGGTGTAGCACAATCGATATTCGATTGTTTCAGAAAATGCTGAATTTGATCTCTGACCGCTTGGAGCGCCGCATATGCGATGATGTGCTGGAGGTGGCCTGGTCCACCATGTGGAACGTCACTGATGAGACTCCACAGAACTGCCAGCGCTTCTTGGAGAACCGTGGCATGGAATACTTCCTCGCTTGTCTTAAGGTAACCGATTTCTGATGTTTGACATGGTAAAATATTCATTCTACAACATAAGCCAGTTCATCATTATCTCCGGTACATCTTCAGATCTTCCCGGACAAGGAGGAGTTGTTGCGCAACATGATGGGCCTCCTAGGAAACGTGGCCGAGGTAGCTCTGCTGCGCCCGCAACTGATGAACGAGCTCTTCCTGACCGTCTTCTTCGAGCTGCTTGACTCCTGCAGCGACGGCATTGAGGTTAGGATGCACTTTTGATATATATATTTCGCTTCACAGAATTTAATATTACCGCCCGCAGAGCGAGATCCAGTTATGCATTTTGTACCTTTTGGTACAGGAGTGCAACATATGAATTTCTGTTTTTCAGCTCGCTCTGCGGACTGTAACAGCTCTGTTAAGAGCCGTATTCGAGAAAAGAGAAAACAACTGATTTCAACTTCAAATCGCCGGGCTGGATCTACATAAAATGGCGGTGGGTTGAGAAAGTCTCTTTTCAGAGTTCTTCCTGATTTTTAAAAAAAAATCTATTTATTCCGGCAGTTAGATTATCGAAAAAGATTGGACACATATTTTTTTTTTATCAAATCAATAAAATTTGACGAAAATAAAACGTATCATAGATATGACTGGGGGCTTGTGACGTCACTTTCCGGTAAAAAGTGTACCAAGTCACGAGTTTTCAACGCACTGTATATCGTCTTAATATTTTTTTACGTGAAAAACGAAAAAATGCGTGGCCAATATTTTTTGGAAATCTTTGTGACGGACTACTTAGATTTTTATTAATTAATGCATTTATATAAACCTATAATTGCTCCATACTTGAAAATTTCGTATGACTTATTGTGCAGCGATTATTGATTCATAATAGTAAAATTATATTTAATAGAAATAGGTGCGCGATACTTAGATATTTTTTTAATCATATTTCCTAAAAATCTCTACTCATAAAGATTTAGTAACGGTTGATTATAAACCGACACTTATTTTAAATCTAATTCCTAAATTCTGGGCCAGGTGTGATGTATCACAATCCACTTCCTCTCACATAGAGAAGGCCTGCCACAAACATGATAGGCTCATTATGAGTAATGCCTACGAAGCTAATTTCAGTATGTTTTCATTTTTGAGCCGTATTCATCCTTATCTACAACACACAACCTTTTTCACTTGTAGGATTACCTACACACATAATTTAAAGATTTCGATAAGGAAACGAATCACGAACCTCATGTTTCCATTATAATATTCAGATCTTAAATTTAACTTCTAATATCCGTCTTATATTTATCCATTTACTACTGTAAATGCATGCATGAGATGTTAATAAAATAAAATATACGCCACGGATCGGGCGAAGAGAACTCGAGGGCGACAAAAATTCAAGATTTGCGATATCAACCCGCATTGGGCGGCGTGGCAGGTTACGAACCAGAGAGCAAGCCTGTGTCCGGACAATGGCAACGGTAGGAGCTAATTATGCTATGCCTAATTACCTTTTGTAAATAGTGCTGGTGAATAATCTTGTAGGTTTTAAACTTTTAATTTTTTTAAGGGGAACCGCATGCAATTAAAATCAATTTTTGTATGCGACGGCCATCAATAAGAGACTTGTTTTTATCGATATTACAGCGTAATTTAATTTTTTAAGGTAACTTCATGATATTAAAATCAATAATTTTATTCGTCGGCAACCCAAAAGATAATTGGCTTTTCCCATTGTATAATTTAAAAAAAATCGATGCACATTATGGCTGGTGGAATGAGAGTTGTACTCTTGAATGTGGTACTTTTCACAGGTAAATTAATTGAAAGGAAAAATAGTAAATGAATGTGGTATACGCGTCATGACAACACTTAACCCAGTGAGTGCAGCGGGCTAACAACTTTTGAATAAAGCAGAGCAGTATGACCCAGTTTCCTATCATACCGGGCTTTGGTCGGGTCACAACGTCTGTTGTGTATATTATTACACAGTTAATGTCTGTATTGTTACTTAATTATTGTTAAGTAATTGACGGTTCTTGCAGGTGCTTCCTAACCTTTTTGGAACTAGAGTCAAATATACTAAATACTTAGGTAATTTATATTCAATATTATGGCTCTCGTTTTACCAGTCGAGGGTGGTTTCTGTTCGTGATTACGAATTTGTAAAAACATATTTATGATAGACGAGTAGCTCCCATACACGTATAAATGAACAATATTTGCTTTACGAGTACCGGTTTTAACATAAAATTTGAAAAAAAAAACATTTTTTATATTAATCTTTAATCTTGCGGGGCACGGAGCACTTCCAGAAAAATAGTGACGCCTGAATGCAGAAACTCGAGAAATCTGTGCTTCGGCACCAACAACAAAGGTAAGCTAAAACAGGGCGTCAATTAAATGGAATAGCGACATTTCATGACAGTAGACTCGTTTTATGTTATAGTAATGATTTCCTAAAATTTTGAAATATGTCACTTTTCCAGTTAATTGACGAGGGGGCTTCAACCACGTTGGCGCCAAGGGCCTCCTCTGAGTAAAATCAATAAATCGTTTCTTTTTTGTTATTATCAACAATAAATAGGGTATTTGACTAATGCCAAAAATCTATCTGAATTTAGAATGTTATTTAACAACCCTGTGGTACCTTTATGGTCTGCATAATTATGAAAACATATTAGGTTATTATTAATGAAGTTACAATAAAAAAAAAAACAATTAGGTATGGGCCAATATATTGAACACAATCAGATTGGTTTGAAAAACGAAATATTAAAAAAAAAATAGCTTTACATGTGTATTTCATGACCTAGGTTTGGCGCAAAACGTCATTTGTACTGGAACAAGCAAATTTACTATGGCGTGACTTGCGAGCGACATCACACAATTAGTGCTGTCTCCGTTTATCATAGATTTTAAACGTTTACAACTCTGTCATTTGTTGGGTTTTTATGAAACAACTTTTTTACTGCGTGTCGTCTTTTCTCTAGGTTTTGGGAAAAGTGTCTCATAAACGGAATCCTGTCAAATATTCTATTGAAAGCCGCGGGCCGCGCGTTGGAGTCCTTTGCCCTACACAAGAACATTCTACCAGACTTTCTATAGTTTATTTCACTGCCTCACTGCACCATGTAATTGAAACGCGTAGCGCTAAGGTAACCAACAGGCACAGGAGCAGTAAGCAGCAGACGAGATAGCGCGGTCCTGGCGAGCAATCGAGGATACACTAACTTCTGGTAGCTATGGAAATAATCGTTAAAAAGACGAATAATTTCGTGAATCCACTATGCAAAATTTAAAGCGCAACCCGTAACGCAAAGGTGTGCTGTAAGTAGAGACTGACAAACGGTATATTATGGGAAGCAAAAATGAAAGAAATTTTGGTGCGGCTTGCGCAACAAAATCGTCTAACCGATAAAGATACAAAATCTGCTGAAAAACACATATTTTTGATACAAAAACAACTTTTGGAAACATTTCATAGTAACGCATGATTTAATGCTAGATTATGAACGAAATTGAAGTGTGGATAGTGGACTCACGGCGTTCATGCCACTGGCTTATTGCACACAAAAGATTATAAACTCTCGCTAAACTGTGCACAACATCAGTTTTACAATCAATGCGTCAAAACAATCGTCATCAGATTTACTGTAAAATATCGCGAAAAAATTATATTGTGAAAAAAGGGGCATTTTCATTTTGATAGGTCAATGCTTTTGGCGGAATGACGGCTCTTGCACAAATGTATTTGATGAAGCAAGTTAAGTTACACTTTTTTATGAAAGAAATGTTATTTATTATTGAAAATGTTCCATGACCAGCGCCCACTCACAATTTCTCGGGAAGACTCATTGATTATGTATAAAATGTTCTGTTCAGAATTTATCGAAAGTTAATAATATCGCACGATTATTTATATACTTACTTCGCTTTTTCTGCGAAATTAACATTATAACTCAAACATTAACAGTCCACTAGAAAAGTCCATGATCAGCCGGTCTATTCTGTAAACGACTTAACGTGAAATTTTAGGTGGAGCCTTATCTCTTGAAGTAAAAATAAGTGTTAATTTATATAAATGGGTACCTAAATCAAGCCGAGAACTACTATTAGAATACAATCTTCTGTATGTAAGCACGTGATTGGTTCATTTTTAATGATTTAGATTGCACTCTTATGGCGACTTTATCTCCAAATAACTCGGCAACGTGACACTTTAGGGCACCATGATGCCAATATTTTTTGTTTATTTAATTGTCCTCAACCCATATTTAGGTAAATGTATTATTGTGCGCCGCAATTTTGAAAAAAAAATAAAACAGAATTGCGGCTGGTGGCTATGCCAGCTCCATTACAAAAATAATAATGTTGAATAGGTTTCATAAACATTTTCCTTTTCATGTTGACTCCACGCAAATTGCACATAATACAGAGCATTTTTGCTTTTTCTAGGCAAAATAGAGTCTTAAAAAGCTGCCTTTAAACACTAATCCAGCTGAGTTTTTTGCACAATTAGTAATTAATCTCTCTTTAAGTGGTAGGAGATGTAAAATGATTTTTTATAAATAATACGTATGTCGAGTGCAGCGTCGGCGAGCTCTGCAAGAACGTCCGTGGGTCCGCCTGGGCCCTTCGCCCCTCATCGACGGCAGATGGCTCGGAGTGACTAACGAGGTTTGCCAACCCTACAATACCGCTAAGTATTCTACGGAAGTTTCCTGTGAATTAGCCAGCCAAGATTATTTTTTCGTTTGCTTATTTTTGCAGAAAAATGCTGCAAAATTTATAATTTTCAAATGATTGAATAAAGTAACTTATTTAATGCTTGGTTTCGGAGTTCTTCAGATAAACTCCCAAAAATAAAAATTGTTATAAACTGCACTAAAGAAGCTCAAAGAAACCGGGCTTTAATAAGTTTAGAATGCTGAATGTAAAAAATAGAATATTATTTGGTTATGTAGTTTGAATGATTGTCAAAAGCTGGAATGATTCCTACTTAATTTTCTATTTTACTTGAGCCTTTTACAGTCAGATTGACGTGTTATGGATGGTGCTATTTTGGCCGAGATGTTGTATTTTATGAATATTGTAACAATGTTATATAAGTAAGGACTCACTTTGTATTTTTGTATTTAGTATCGCTTTTCATCGTGTGTATCAATTAATTGTTTCACCCAAAACCCCTTCCTGGCTATATTATAACCTAACTGTTAAATGTTATCGACCTATCTAGCTGTGCTTTGAAGCAGATTTCCTTGTTTTTATTTGCATAGGTTATCATTTATAATTTAAGTAAAATCTATTAATGTAAGTTATTGCTAAGATTAATTATGTCATATTTATAAAATCAGGGCCGATTTTCCAAATTATTGTCGGATAACTTTTATCTGAAGTACAAGAATATTATTGAACTATTGAAAAATTTGCACTGATTAAATGAATAGGCTACCCTTATAGTAATTCACTCCAACTCGATTCAATGTAATTAACATATAGCTTGCTGTATAAGTTAAGCTAAAGATTTTGCCGTTGTGGCGACTGAATTGTTTTGAGTGGAGTTAGTTTCCTTCAAAAGAACTTAGAACATAGGTCTGAGGGCGTTGTCTCATCCAGAGCTTTTAAAAAAAGCTACACTGTAATAGATCTAGTAAGTTAGACAGAAATGGTAATACAAGTTCACTAGTTTAGAAGTATAGTAAACTATCTGATAGCTATTGATGGGACCGCGCCCTCGTGCATAGTCTGACATAACGACACTCATATATGTGACATATGGACTTATCCCCTGACTCGAGTACGAGACCCTGAATAAGAATAACCAAGGATCGAGGAGCCACTCATCTCACTTCCTCCCCTTCGATGGATAAGGTCGACAATGAGACGAGCACACCCGGTGATGATATTAATCTTATTTGACGATGTATAGAATTCTTAACAACCAATTGGCTTTAACTAATAAAAAAGACAAAATTTTTACTTACTTTTATTTTGTTTTGAACTGAGACCGACGTACGACGCGCTTCGATCGATATTTGAGTAAATATTTCAAATGACAATAAATGTTACCGATTGATTTTTACAGCGGTTTTTAGAACTAATCTCTTTTTTCTGTAGATTCAAATTTAGTAGCAAAGCAGGTGGCAGACTAAGTCGGGTTCCTACTGCTATTATGGCACCTGATTTTAGCACAAAAACTGAAAAATAAATTTGTACTATCTGCCATTAGACGTGATAATTTGTGTAACGTACAAAAATATTAAAAAGGGCCTTGTCCATAACATTATTTCAATAAAGTACTGCCATCAAGGCTCAACTCACCAAATTGGTTTGTACTGGGCCGCTATATACAGTTAACTAAAGGTGCTTCTCCACCGAATTCGGCCTTGATAAGTCTATGCAATCAGCCGTGGGACTCTAAAAACGTTATCAAAACAAAAAAAGTTAGTGGAGGGGCATCTTAATGCATGGCGCAAACGTAACTCGAGTATTGACCCGCAGGTGAGCTATAACGCAGCTGGCGTACTGGCCCATATGGCCTCAGATGGGCCGGAGGCGTGGACCGTGGCCGAGCCAGCCCGCGACCAGGTGCTTCAGCGCGTGGCCGCCGCAGTTGAGCGCTGGGACCTGCGCGCCGAGCGCAACATCAACTACCGCTCCTTTGAGCCGATACTGAGCTTGCTGAACTCTCACCACACTCCGGAGTGCCAGCACTGGGCCGTGTGGGCTCTGGCCAACTTGACTACTGTCTACCGTGAGTATTTTAAACATTCAAGAATCTTATTCAGTGAATTACGACGAACTAATCTAATAAATAATATTATTAGATTACTTCGTCCGTTCTAGCTTCTGCCAGCGGCTTCATGCACGTGAAAGTGATCCCAAAAGAACTTGTTCCCGGGATATGCTATTCCATGAAAAATGGTAATGTGCCAAGTTTCAGCTGTGAAGAGGTAAACAGATGGACAGGATTACTTTCGCATTTATAATACATAGGTGTGTGGTTTATTCCTACCCAGAAAAAAATATTACAATTGCTTCGGAAAATAGAAGATTATAATGGAAAGCCGTTCTGGAAGAACTCAGCTCAAATAACAGTATTAGAAATATGGGTCTTACCATTTTATATTGGCGTAGTAAGATCTTTAATTACATACTTGACTGGCCTGTTGGTCGAGTGGTTAGTGACCCTGACTGCTAAACCGGAGGTCGCGGGTTCGATTCCCACCCAGGACAAATCTTTGTGCGATGAGCATGATCATTTGTTCTGTGTCTGGGTGTAATTTGTCTATAATATGTATGTATTTAGAAATATATAAGTATGTTTATCAGTTGTCTGGTTGCCATAGCACAGGCTCTGCCTAGTTTGGGATCGGATGACCGTGTGTGAGTTGTCCCAAG
>NDFZ01005481.1:13541-47118 GCA_002192655.3 Mamestra configurata | reverse complement strand
GTAGGGTAAGTACGGGCAAAGCGAACAAGTGAGGTAAAGCGGATAGTTGGTTTTTCTCGAAAAGTATAAAAGGTGGCGCTACTTGCACTAATGCAGTTTACACTTGACATGTGCGACTACGTCATGACAGTTTAACCAAAACAACACAGCTCTAACGTTTGTTGTGAAGTTGAAAAAAAAGTTTTCGTTGGATTTCTTACGATTTTTGATCAGGTATGTGATGTTTTCTTTTGTATTTAATGTAACCTATCCGAAAATAACTTTAGATCAAGCAATTGACCATGTTTTAAAGTATTATTTGCGATTTTAAAATTGCACCGGCATGTAGTGAAAATATTTGTTAGCTTCGTTAATTTGAAAAAGGTATCGGTTGGGCAAAGCGGATAGGGCAAAGCAGATAGGTTATCTGCTTTGCCCGAGCACTTGTCTAAAAATCTGAAGTATTAACCTCAACTCCTGTTAAAGTAGAACAAGCTCTAAAATTTCAGAAAGTCAATGCAGTAAAAACTAAAATATCGGACTTAGGTCCCAGCAAGCGAAGCAGCAAGGAAGAGCAAAACAAATAAATAAGAAGAAAAGTAATAGAATAGACTTTTTTTGTCTGGTTTGCTCCGAAAAATATATCGATCCACCAATGGAAGAGTGGATACAGTGCTCGCCAATGGGCGCACGAAGAATGCACATCGTATGGAGGACGAGGCAGTTATTGTTGCGATCAGTGTGAAGATTAGCTGGTTCCATTATTCCTTATCCTCTTTGCCCTTGTGGCATATCCGCTTTGCCCAATGGGGTCGGGTAAAGCGGATAATTGACTTCTTTTTATTTTTATATACTTTTAAATAGAAGATGATTGTATTATAGCATTTTGATGATGTACGTCCAAAGATACTTACATGTGCCGATAAAGTTCGATAGGAACTTTATTTATTACTTATTTATGGCACATGTTTTAGTTTAATTCTGTATTTTAAATTGAGTTTCCCTTAGTTTGTCCGCTTTGCCCGTACCTCCCCTACTTGAAATCGGACTGCCACTCTAGTCATCGCGAAGATCTTTAGATCTTGTGTTGGTGATTTTGAGATTTATTTTGATTTGATGTTTTCTCTTAAATAATCGCATATTTCTGTAATCTGAGGTACTAAATGGGTTCAATTATTTGTGAGACAAAAATCTTATCAAAATGCCTTTTTTCTAGGTGCAAAATGTTTAAGTTATATTTTTACGACTTTCATTTTAATATTGTGGCCGTTTGGTGCTTGCTATCAAGGTCTTATTAAGTAGGTATTCGTAGGTTTGTATGCAGAAATAACTTTTTGAGGTAGGTATATTGCGCATCTCAGTCTTCCAAAAAAAAACAGCCTGCTGTGGCGTATAGGTACGTTGCAGCCGGCATTTTTTAGCGAAACATAAAAGGTACAACTTTTTTAATGGAGGTACTAAATAGTGCCTACAATTTTGCGAAATTGCAAGAAAATCGGAGACTAGTGCCGGCTAGGGCGTGTGACGCTAAAATTGGACAGCTCAAAAAAGAGGAGAGTTTTATTGTTACTTTTCAATATTAAATTAATTGAATAAGTTATTAATCACTTTGGTAATGGCTGTTAAAACTAGGTACCTATTTTACTAAAATTCGCTTATAGAAACTGTCATTTAATAAAAAAAAAACTATAATTTAGACATAGCAACGTATGGCCAGGCACAACTAGTTGGTAATGAAATCGGACAGGCTCTAAATGTGGTGAACCTTACCTCAATCTGTAGGTATTGGTCAACGATACTTTTTATAGAAATACTTATAACTTGCACTCAAACGAGATTCAAAAAACTGACTGAAAACATTCACCATTCACAGGAACCTGCAAGGGATACGCCAGATCGTAATAGGCTTTATAAAATACGTCTATGATAACAAAACTAAACGAAGTATTCCAGACTCAGTATTCTCAATCAAGCATGTGCAAAGTTCAATGGAAAGCTCACTAAAACAATACATGCCAAAAAGCCTATAAAAAGGGGTTATAAGATATGGGCTCGGTGTGATGCTAAAGAGAAAGATATTACTATCCCACTGCTAACACTGAATGTACTGTGAATATATGAGGAGTGGATCATTTTGATCACTTCCGTGCAGGGCTGCCGTATAATTGGATACAAAATATGTTTAATCGGAAGGTGTATTGTATCCATGATCATTCCGTATAATTCGATACAAAAGAATACGGCATGAAATGGAACGTGAGTTCGCCTCTTGCTTTTTTCGAAGTTGTCCGCTCACAGCGCTTACTCTGTATAGAATGAAAAGAGATGGAGATAAGATATTGCCAACTTTACAACAACTATGATGGAGTGTTGTGTTTATTTGAATGTGACTAAGTAGCAGTAGTGCTGTAAGACCTTGCATTTTGCCAAATTTCGTAATGCAAGGTTTCGTTGGGTTTTTAACCCAAAACCTATGGGGTAGGTACTTCTGGTTGACCAAGAATTGTCAATTTTGGTTAAAAGCAATATCTCTTACAGCACAAGTAAAGGGAAAATTCCGAAAATTAAAAAAGTTGAAAATTAAGGTAAATTATGGTACCTACTTACAAGTTTACGCGAAAATCTAAATTTGCCCATCTTTTTATCGTGTTGCTTCAGGACCTTGATTTTTATACACCTAATATACACCTAATATACCTATAGAGCTCAGTATCTGGTATAAATTTCAACTTGCTAGGTCCACCCGTTCTTGATAATATCGGTGGTGACACACGAACAGACAGACGGACAAGAGTTCTTTTTTTACCTTTTGAGGTACGGAACCCTAAAAGTACTTATCCTGTCAGATTATAAAAGTGTAATAAAAAAACGAAACAGCGTTAAAGTACAGGCCACTGTGTTAGTTTTATGAAATTATGAAGAAAAATCGATTTATAGAATGGTTATGTATAATGCGATCAAGTTTCGTATAATTGCGGATACTTAACCGTATAGCCGCAATTTATTTGCTGGCAGCCCTGCTTCCGTGCCTCATATCCAATCGGCCGAAAATCAAGACGCAACTGGTTGCGCCTATTTTATTTCATGTTTGATGCAGCTATCATCAACGAGTACATACAAAATCACAAGCAAGCGGTTCACACACATAGAGATTTACAGACTTCGTTAGCTCGCAGCCTTATCTATAGATGGATTCACAGGCAAACAACGAACGACTAGTATTATATTCAGGAATAAACAAGGAGGAAATTTTGGAGTACCCGCTGAAATCAGACGCTGTTCTGTGCCACACTACCCAGAAAACCAAAGGAAATTTACAAGACGCGGATTTTGCAGCACGAAAAATACTTAAAAACGATCAAGCATCATTTGCGATGTCTGCAAAGTAGCTTTATGTGCCACATCATGCTTCAAAAACTTTCATATTGCTCCAGAAGAAGGAGACGCTATGGACTGTAGTAGCACTACTTCTAGTACCTTAACGGGCTAAGGTCAAATAGTTACCATCTGCACCCAAACGTAAACGGGCAATGGTAAAATGATTACCACCGAAATTTCGCGTACTCGTAAAAGGGTCAATAAACAAATAATAATACAAAACCTGGTTTCTTAATAATTTTTACCTCTGTCCTATTAAGGGTTAAGGTGTAGACGACTTTTAGAACTTTAAGATGCTCATCTCATTTTATCGCTGACTACTAATTTTGTTGTTCGAGTACTAAGTAATTAGTAGATACTTATATTTACCAAATATGAAACCGATTGGTCTTGTAAGCCTACTAATAATATAAGTTATTAAATAATAAGCTATTTCATTTGATATACCTACTAGGTATATCAAATGAAATAGCTTATTATAAGGGTCTCACAAGTATTGTCTTCATAATTTTAAATATTGTATTCCGAAGTCATTTAAGGAAATAGGTGAAAATTTACACCCTCCCTTATATCGGAAACTACCGAGCCTAGCCTGAAAAAAATGTAGGTACAAATATTATAGTCTTAACCTATAGATTTTAGGAAAACCTACAAGAAGTCTATGATTTTTAACCGAAAAAGAGGTTCTCAATTCGGTTGTATTTCTTTTTTTTAGTTTTTTACCTCATAACTCCGTCATTTATTAACCAATTTGAAAAAATCTTTTCTTTTACTATGAAAGGATATACTTTTCGATTGGTCTCATAGAAATTTATTTATCAAAATCGGTCCAGCTCTAAGAGGGAGACGGAGCTATGAATAGCGAATAGCACTATCCCGTTTACATCATCGGAATTGGATGGCATTGGCTGGACATAGTAGGGCTAGGGTAGTTTGGTTTTTAAATCAAAATAGCTGGAAAAATATGTCATCCAAGTTAACGAAATTGCTTATTTTGTGACTTTCACTGAAAAGTTACAAAATAAGCAATTTCGTTTATAAATTATTAGTGAAAGTATAAAATAAAAACTCAACCTGGTACACCCTTACCTCACCAATTATGTTCATTTCCATGTTTTTTCCATTTAAGGGTGATCCTCTAAATGTCAAAAAAAAATGGCGGCTCCCGTACAATAATATCTGTACCTCTTTTGGCAGTAAGCACCATCCATGACCTCAGTACTGAACAAGATTCTCAGGGCTAAATGCAGGCACAAATTTAATACCTAATAAATTTTTAGCATTTGTTTTGGTGTGTGGCATTAAAAATCGATTTTTCTACTTAATTTTTTTTATAAATCTTGACTACACAGTTCTGCTTGGAATTTTCCTATGGAGAAGAACTGGCACAAAAATCCCACGGTCTCAAATGGGACCTCAATGCTGCGAGCCCATTTTGAAGCATTAAATTGTGTGAGTGCCCTATTTCCTGCATTTACATAATTATGTGATGATAAAAATAATAAATGTTGCTTAAATGTTTTATTTTTCTCTTGATCACATATTACACATCACATAGACAAATAACTTTACTTTTGTAATGAACCCTGTGAGAATTGGGGGCTCGACTATTCAGTCCGTCATGTTTTAGACTTTGCAAAATCTTTCGAACTTGAACAAGCCTCGCAGACATATGAGACATTATGCTGAGTGATGGCTGTATTGTTTTATTTGGTTTTATATGGCGTGCGTCAAACTCTTTTTATTCTTTCTTTATGTATCTACACACGCACACGCATTTTGATTGTAATGGAATTATCTTTAAAACGAAGGTATGAGATTGAGTACCTAGATTTTAGTTTGTTGATTCCTCTCTTCTCTGTTGTAAACTGAAGTTTAGTATTCGTTGAGTATGCACGTACGCATCAGTGAGTCTATTACCCTATAGGGGTCACAGTTGGAGGCTGGTCGACGGTCTTCTAAAAATCCTCTCTTGCTTTCGGCGACTGTTCGTGGTATCCGGATACTGCAGAAACGTTCCGCGACACCTATAAACAATTTTTGTATGTAGCTATTTTGTTTAGTTGTGGCTAAGCTGCACCAAATTTCTGGTTTATATTATAGGTACAGTCTCCCACAAAAGTAGGTACACAGATATATGGGATGTCAGCTACTTTTTTATTTTTATTATTAATTTATTTTCAGAACACATAGTCCATACATTCACACACACACACACACACAACAACAACAACAAACAAAATACCTACTTAAAAGATGTTAGTAACAAAAACAGTTTATACCCTATGTTGGTACTTATATACTACGAGAGACATTGCAGTCTTGATGCCATGGCTCTCATGAAACTTATCCGCAATCACTTTCAGGAGGCTGTTGCCGCCGCCACGCCATCTGGCGAGACGAGATGTACCTACTCTTCTAGCGCGCGAGAGCTGAGAAGCTATCGACTCCAGCTTGAGCAAACATGTCTGATGCGCTGCAATACCGTGGCAGCCCCATCAGCGCCCTGAAAGCGTTGTTATACTGGACACGCAGCACATTGGCGGCCGGTTTGGTACAGTTGATCTATAGGGGGCTCAAGTACAAGGATGTGCAGTATACTCTAAACAGCGTGTGTTTCACTTCTTCTGTACATCGGGTGAACCTACGGGCCAACATGTTCGCCCGAACTACCAACGCCCTGCGCTCCCGTACCACATCGTCATCATTCTTAAGGTCGTCAGCAATGAAATGTCCGAGGTATTTGATCGTTTATTTTAACTGCTGGCACATTTACTGGACTTTTCTTACCAACGGCCTTAAGGACCATGAGTTCCGATTTTTTTACTATATTAACCCGTGGCCGGCAGCGTAGTTCTCACATACTCCTATTAGTTTCCTGAGAGCCCCGACCGTGGGAGCCAATATAACCATATCATCAGCGTAGCTTATATTGTTGAAACAACCCGTCAACAAAGCAACCCACATGCGCCCCACTGAGTCTCCCGATCAGTGCATTCAGATACAAGTTAACCTGTTAACTTAAAGGTAGGTTAAACTCCCCTAATCTTTTTAACTTGTCCCCTTGCCTCACGCCACACTCCAACCTACAGATGTACAGTATGGTACAGAAGTCACATTCTTAACTTATCTCAAAGGATGTCGCATGAGACTAGGTCGAAGGTCTTGGAAAGATCTAGAAACACCGCGCAGACTGGTGTGCTTCTATCAGCGTAGTACCTGATAGTGTGCTTAAGGCAAGCAATGGCGCTTTCGGTAGATAAGCCAGGTCGAAAAACAAATCGTCCATCGTGCAAACGCAGATGTTTCTCTAGCTGCACATTCAGCACACTTTTAAGCACTTAGCGATAATCGTTGCTAGAGAGATAGGCTTATAATTCGATCGATCTGATGAGTCACCCGTTTTGTTTTTAATTACTGGCACAACCACCGTCCTCATCATACTGTCAGGCATGTGGGAGCGTGCAATACACAGGTTAAATAGCAATGCCAAAACCCTTGGCAAGTGGCACCCCGTACGCTGCAAGTGCTCAATACTGAGACTGTCGTGTCCCGGAGATTTCCCCCTTTTCATATTTTGAAGAGGTATCTTAACATCTTAAGCTGTGATAAGAGTCGAAACCGGTCCTGTCCCAATGGTGTGCGAACCGTAAAGTGGTCTTTGAAAAGCTCACTTATAAATTGAGGTTCAGTAACGCCGTCAAGGCTCACGGGGAGGCTGAGCTCATTTACTGGTACATTTCCAGAAATGACAAAAGTCGGAGTTCGTGTGATGTGAGGCTAATATGTCCATTTTAATTTCCTCTTGGTGATCCACTATAACTATTGCCTCCTGGTAGGGTTTTTGCTATAGGACTTTTCTTCCTACATCGTAGAATCAGATATATATACTTTAATTATAGGCCTACTGTTTACCTGAGATAGTTCTTGAGGTAGCTGAGATGTGTGGCAGGGCTGTTGACGCCCGTCATTGCGGGAAAAGATGAAGCTCTCCCAACACATGACGACACCTCTCCCTTATGGGGGTCTACTCTCTAAGCCCGAAGTCCGTAGTTTTGGCCTTAGTTACGGGCGTTTCCTACTCTGTATCACCTACGGACTTCCGATTAGTCCCGAACCCGAACGAATGACAACCCGATTTGAGTTATCGTGCTGGTGAACGAAAGTTGAAAATCCGAAACTATGGCAGCTGATTTTGATGCTCGAAGAAGCTCTACAGGAAGAGCGGAGGCGACGCCGGTTATACTTGCGCCAAAACTTTCGGTTGGCGAGTATTCCCGACGTTGAGTTCACAAGACGTCGAACTAGGCTCACACAGGAATTATTTCAAGACTTGTGTGAGGATATAATACCTCTTTTGCCTCAACAAATACGATGAAATGGTGTTGATCCAAGAATGAAGGCCTCAGGTTGCGGCTCACCGAAACCCTCTCCCATAGTGATAATATCCCCAATTCCACTTCGAAGAGGGTTGGCGCTAATTATGGGCCTCTACCTGTAGCGCATGCTGACCGTTTGGCAGCTCCAGCAGCTTTTATGGATAAAATTTTTCTAGCCGCCCAGAGCTAAAATGTTGTTAATTTTAAAATTACTTACATAAAAAGCCAGTATTCTCTTAAGTCCTCCTGTGGATAAGTAACATATTTGGAGGATGTCTGATTATAATTGTATGCGCTTTACTGATGACGAAACCATAAATTCATATTAATACGAGTAATGTAAACTCACCCTTTGCCACTGCTCCACGGACTTTGTGCAACTTCCCATTGAATTAAGGGAGTTGCACAAGCTTTCCCACAGCCGTTTTGAACGTATTCTCCCGTCGGCACCCCTCAATAGTCCGCGAGCCAACTCATTGTTTTCGCTCATAAAATTCTATTTGCGCGTGAGTTGCTGCTGGAGCGGTTGGTGCCATTTTTTAGGGTTCTATACCCGAAGGGTAACCAACGGAACCCTATTACTAAGCCTCCTCTGTCCGTCCGTCTGTCTGTAAGCGGGCTGTATCTCAAGAATCGTAATAGGTAGACAGTTGAAATTTTCACAGTTTGTAGTTATATTGCCGCTATGGCAATATAACTACAAACTGTGAAAATTTCAACTGTCTGTCAACAACAAAATAATAATAATTAAAGGGGGCTTTCATGCAAGAAACGTGTTTTTTTTTTGTTTATGGTACGGAACCCTTTGTGTAAGAGTCCGAGTCACACTTTTCTGGTTTTATTTAAATTACTAGTGACCCGCCGCGGCTTCATTTGAAAATTGCCGTCAAAGATAAAGCCACAATCCGGGGAAAAATAGCAAAATTGTCCAATTCTATTATTAAAGACTATAAAAAGTATATTGTTAACAATGTGGTAATTTAGAGCTTGAAAGTGACAACGTATGTATCTATTTTACAGGTAATCGACCGGTAAAATAGCGCAGCTCTATCGTCATGCGTCATTCGTTCACGAATATTGTATTATGATTCTGTTCGAAACTATAATTATATAGACATAAATTCGAAATCAATCGGAAGTAGGATTTACTCGTTAGTTTCGGACTATCTTCGGACGGGCCCGTATCATCGTTGAGAGACTTAGAGAGTAGACCCTTGACCAGTTACTTCAGCCACCGTCTCAGTTGAAGCGGTAGACTCATAGAGGTGGTTATTTACCTGCACTAAACGTTGAAATACATTCTGTTTCGTGGGAACCAGTCAAACGCCTTGCATTATCCTTCCCTCCATGAGGATCGTAAGCTTTGATGTGTTTTAAGTGGACTCTTTTCAATTTGCGAATTGCTTTCTCGATTTCTCTGCAATTAGATAGTACCTATTGGTATAGCCGTTATTTGCCTACTACATATTCAAGAGTTTGGGTTTCATCATTAATAAACAGCTGTCCAGTGTCCACAGCTGGAGAAATGAATACTCGGGCCTCTCCAAGTATTCATTTTTCTTCTCAAGCCAACCACACTGCAGAAGTCTGCTGTTGCGTTCTATCTTATTTAAGCTTAATATGTGAATTAATAAACTAATTTGTAAAGAGTAGGTAATGCATCCCAAAATATATATCAATAGTTCACTAGTTTATTTTGCTCATAAAGTGTTAGAATCCAAGACAGCACTCAACTGTTTTTTTTTCGTTAGGCTATAACCTCCCGCTGAACAAAGGCTTTCTCCATTTCTCCAGTTTTTTTTTGTTGCGGCATTTTGATTCAGCCCTCTGAATGATTTATCTCATAAAAATGAACATTACATAATTTAATTATAATTATTATAATATCACAATAAGTTTCAATACTCACTGAATTCCGTTCTCCCCGCGCATCTGTTTGGTAGAAAAGTTGGTGTGTGCCCCAGACCCCTCCCAGGTCTTGAATGGTTTAGGATCCAAGTTGACGTGCACACCGTACTCCGCGGCGAGCATTTCCATGATAAAGCGCGCCATCCAGAGATCATCACCAGCGTCCACTCCAACGGATGTACCAACTTGGTACTCCCACTGGCTTGGACCTATTTCAGCATTGGTGCCATGAACGGGAATGCCAGCAAATAGACAACATCTGTAGGTAGGTAATAGTAGGTATGTAATGAGTTCAGAACTGTTCAAGGTGTCGAGCTGTCTTATTTAAGGGAAGTAAAAAGATCTTTTAATGCCATAGTTTTTGCCTTTTTTGTTAAAAGTAACCGCTTCTTAGTAAGGTTTAATTGAACCTTTTTAGGGCGGTTAAATATTTTAACGGACCAAAAATATTTACCCACCATTGTTAGGGTGCGTTTGCGAGATGTGTAGCGAAAGATGTGTTTTTAAGAACCAATAGAATCGCTGCGCTGAGTGAGGTTAGGTAAATGCGATTCTATTGGTTCTTAACAAACACGTCCCTCACAACTCTGGTGGAAACGCAGCCTTACTATTTATTGTAATTTGTTATGTGTATCGTTAAGAGTATTTCTATTTTTTGCTAACAAATTGTTTGAGAAAACACTAGATCCGAATTCTGTCCATCTAAATTTAGGAAAGGGGATAGAACAGTTTGTGGCATAGCTAGCTACCCAGCCACCATTTTTTTATCGCGACGCACGGTGAAACATGTAAGTAGGTACATATAATATAGGTATGACACCGGAAAATTGCAGACAACGATTGTAATAAATCTTGATTACATTATAATTTCTCGATATATTATGAAAAAATAGTTTTGGATACAATAAATCCCATCGAAATTCAATAGTTTCCAATATATCCGTGTCTTATCTAGAAAAAATTGATGACAATTTCATTCGATATTTTACAATCTTACGGCGTTTGCCATTTTCCCGTGACACATATAAGGGTAGAGGACACTGTAACAAACAAAAAAATTAACGAAACATGTTGCCCTAAAGTGTCACGTTGCCGAGATATTTGGAGGTACCTAAAGTCGTCATGTGACAATAATGATCAGCGTTCAAAATTAATTAATTATGTGGTTACATGCATTAGATTGAATTCAAATAATAGTTTCCATTCGTAACAATAGTTCATTAAACCATTTATTGGAAGAAAATAAAATAAAACACTTTTTTAAGAAGTTAGCAATATAGTGTTTAATTTATATAAATGGTTAAGTCAAACCGAGAACTATTATATTATTAGAATATAATCTACTGCATATAAGCACGTGATTAATTCATTTTTAATGAATTTTTTTATTCATTTTTATTTTCTTTATCTAGACACAATGTTGCTAACATTTTTTCTTTGTTTAAGTGTCGTCTACCTATATTACATGTTTCATAGAGCGCCGCGATTTGAAAAAAAAAGATGGCGGCTGGAGGCTATGCAATATACAAAAAAAAAAACTGAACCCCTTTTCAAGTCGGACCGAACTCTGATTTCGATTTGGATCCGGATAGCATTCAATGCGCAATCGCTTTTAGACAGAGATAGTTACTGAGTAGGTGCCTACCTGTAGTGTGCGTTGACAATGTCCCTGGCAATAACCTTATCGACGCCAATGCCGCAGTAGTAATGATCTGCTTTCTTGGGATAGCCGCCCTTGGGCCATCCCAATGGCCAGGAATCGGTGGGGTTCAGAAAATAATACTCTTGCTCAATACCGAACCACGGCTCATCTTCCTGGCATTTCTTGTATGCGTCTGCGCATTTGACCCGATGGTTGGATGCTGTATATAAGGTCCCATTAAAATAGATGGACAAATTTTAACACAGCGTTCAGTACGTCTAACCAAAGAAATCCAAGCAAAAAACACTGAAAAATGTGATTTTATTTTGAAAATTTGTCGAATTTGATAAATTGCTGGTACACCAGCAAACACGTATCCAATATGAGTAGGGGTGTAAGGGGGCACACTTACCAGCTCAGTGCCCCAAGTCAACCTCAGCTACTCGTGTTGCATCCAGCTGAACAACTAACGAGGCTCTGTCAACCGACAAATGACGGTAAAACCATTTTAACTTATCTAAATGGCGCTGATTAGTGACGGGCAGCAGCGTCACTAATGCGAGAAGCTACGATCTGCGATCGCCAACTCGCATGCCCAGCGTGGCGATTATGGGCAAGCCAGAATAAATCACGGCCCTCATTTGCCGGCCGCCTTGCTATTCCTGATTTTGGCGGCGGTTACGAATAGCCGCCAAACCCAACTGATCTTGGCAGCGTATAATGGACGCACGTTACCGCTCGACGAACGGGACGTATCGGTAGTAGGATCCTACGGGTTTGGCAGCAGAAATCATAGGGGTCAAATGTCAGCTTCTTTGAGAAACAGGGGCTTTTCTTGATGAATTCCTTCTTTAAGGAACAGCCCCAAAGGAAGTGGACGTAGCGAAGTCCGGACACTATGACGAAAAATGAGATAGACTTTATCATAACGAATAAAAGCATATTTTCAGGGATGTCCCGGTGATCAACAACGTTTGATGAAGTCTAGGCTCCGTCCAAATATGTTCCAAACTATGCTAGGATCTGAAGAGTTCCAGACAGACCTGGAGAACCGATACACTACTGTGAAAACCACAAATAACGATGATCAGGCGCTCAACCTAAAGATCCTCAGGGAGAAAGGTACGCTATTTTGCAAAATGCGGCGTACGTAAGTTAAAACTTTCGGAAGATACTCTGGAGCCGACGTGAAAACCCAACTATCACTTCGTCAGAACAACGGGCAATCAACAAAAATATTAGAACCTCTAACGTCCCAATACACGCTCTATAGAGAAAGCGTTTGAGCGAAATTGGGGGTCGAAAGTGTTCGTCCAATCTCTTGGCAGGAGCCACATGACGAAGTTGGCCAAATCTAGTGGGGATATCATCGTTTCGAAGCTGAAGATCCTTCCGGAAGTCGAAAACTTCTACGGTCAATAGTACGCATCACATGCATCCTGACTTGATCCCGAAAATGAGGATTCCAGAGCCACGTTAACCCGCCATTTCACAGAGGACCTTCGAATTACAGTTTGGAGAAGAATCCATGAGGCATGCTAGACCCTAGTTCGGGATTCGATGAAGGGATTGCCAGACTTTTTTTAGTCGTTCGATAATTTCCAACAATTCAAAAGTATTTCAGCTTTCTTATATTTTACCAACAAAACATGACTTAGACAAAACCCTGCTTTTTTTAATTTGTATTTAGAAGCTACTTCAATTTTCAGCCTGATGAGGCTGTCAGTCCGGCCTCAGTGACAAATTACGGACTAACTTATATGTACTATCCTTTTAGATTTATCAGGAAACATAGAACTCCGTCCTTGTTTTTGTTGTTCTTTGCTAAACACGTTGTTTTCACAGGACGTGCCCTGGCAAGGCGATGCAAAGAGGTTTCGGGGTTGTTCTTTAAGAGGACACGGGGTCCACTTCATGGAACGGTGGCCACCGGGGTGGTTTTAGTAAGGTATAATAGAATGTAAGAATCCCACAATCCCTGATCTTAACCTCAAAGGCCAGGCGCCTCTAGAAGGTTCTCTACGATAAAAAAGGTAGATAGTAATTGTCATTACGCACGTGTGGGTTCTAGGTTCTTGTCGTACGTGTCACACATGACGAGGAGGTGATTGCCGTGTCTGAAAGGGTTCCTGTATATAGCACGAGGACACAGGTACAGATCAGAATCGGATCTTTTCGCCTGTTGAGTCCCGAAGCCATCGTAAGAAATAATCGGTAAATCTGTTATGAAGGTAATGATCTAGATTAAAATCTGAGTTTTTTTTAAGTATACTTTTTCTCTTTTTTATCCAAACGATGTAAGAAAGTTGCACTTAGCTAAACAAAAACAAAGATTTGCGTAGTAGGTACCTACCTACATAAGTATTAAAAGACGTCCACTCCTAGACATAGGCCTCGTCCATGTACCGCCACATCGACCTGCCCCGTGCGTCTTGCATCCACTTCACCAGGTCAACGTTTTGTCACCAAACTAGGAACCAATCATCTATTGGATGATATATAATAAAGACCAGTAATTAGCCCTTCGTGCTGAACGGCGAGTGGCCAAGTCCAAAAAAAAAGGTGGGCCCTTCCTACAAAGCGTTACTGCAGGCGGCGTGCGGTCGGCGAAACATTAAAGGTTGTGGTACCTTTCATGTTTTCATCAAAAACGTTAATATTCCTCTTAGTTCGTAATCTGCATTCCATTTTGTAGATATTTTCCAGGTTTCTAGGATAATAGTCGTATGGCGGCAAATATTTTGCAGACTGGGAATATTTGATTTTCAATAACATCTCTTCCATCACTTTATTATTCCAACTCTCCATCATTTTTGTAAATTTATCTGTAAAATATTAAGCTGATTAGAAGAGTAAATTCACAATTAGGTACCTGTTTTTTTTTCACTTTTCAAATTTAATGTTAATTACTTAGGTAAGCTAGAATACTATCTAGTAAAAGTTATTTGCAAAGCACATGTGAGTGGAAACGCTGCCCTAGATCCTAGAAGAACACAATCGGTTGTATAAAAAGGCATCGTAAACGTTTACCTACTACATGGGGTCGGACGTAAAAGAATAGTAGCATTTTCTGTAAATTATAACAGCTACACTGCGATCACCAACCCGCCTGACAAGCGTGGCGATTATGGCAACAAAATGATGAGCACAACGAAAAAATGGCTCCTAGTGCCCAGCAGCCCGTCTACCCTTGACTCCGGTAGCGGTCAAGGTCACGGCGAGGCAAGGGGTGCTAAGAATCCCCGGAGTGGATCCGGCTACCCCAACAAACACCGACGACTGGACCTGGCATCACTGAACACAAGAACACTCCGGACCAATTAGCTACGGTCGAATAGATATATTCCAGAGCATTTTAGAGGTAGGTATAAACTTGAGTCAGGATTAGAATTGCTTAATCAGGAAATGAAAATCTTTTAAAACTGCGTTTACGTCACGTGTCTATCATATGTGTTTTGAATTTAGTTATTGAATGGCAAGCCAAAGTTGAAAACTGTCCCGAGAGGGTCACCTTTCCTCACCAGCATTAAAATTCAGATTCCTTAACTTTTTTTATTGGCTTTGCACTAGCCGGAAAATATTGGTTACCTTTAGGTGTTTCAGGGATGTAGTCCAAGGTGCGATCTTTGTAACGCAGATGCTCGCCAGTACCATCGATCCAGACATATGTCGCCATTATCTTGTTTTCAGGCAGTGGAAGGTCGAAATACTTTTCAATCGGATTGTCAATTAAATCCCCTCGTAAAGTGTTTTTTCCCTTTATCAATTCACCTGTTCCCATCATGTGTTCAACATTAGTATGTAGGTAAAGTCAAATAATAATAATAATAAGGGTGGGATGGCAGAGCATGGACCTTCACGGACGCTTTTTCCGGGCCCTACATGGGCCCGACGTAGATCAATTAGCGTCCGTAGCCTGGCTGCGTTACGGTGATCTCTTTGGAGAAACCGAAGGTTTTGTCTGTGCAATTATGGACGAAGTAATCATGACGAATAACTACCGGAGATTTATTGTAAAGGACGGCACGGTTGACATATGTCGGGCATGTCACCGTCCGGGAGAATCAATTCGCCACATTATCTCTGGTTGTTCTCGTCTAGCTAACGGAGAATACTTGCATAGACATAACCTTGTAGCCAGGATTACCCATCAGCAACTTGCTCTGAAATACTCTCTTGTGAACTCGGAAGTGCCGTACTACAGGTATACTTATAGTGGTGGTGGACCGAATCGACAGGCGTGCAATGATTGTAGACATAACTGTCCCGCATGACGAGAACCTCGTGAAAGCCGAGAAAGATAAACAAATCAAATATCTTGACTTGGCTCGCGAGGTTGTCGACATGTGGGATGTGAAATCGGCAATCATTGTACCGATAGTCGTGTCAGCCAATGGATTAATAGCCACGAGCCTCGACCAACACCTCAGGAAGCTCTCGTTAGGCAGCTGGATCAAGGGCTTGATTTTTTTTTTTTTGACGATGACCACTCGCAGTTCAGCACACTAAGGCTGGTTACTGCTTAACCGGACTATCCTGTGGTGGCCTTAAATGACTCTAAGGCCCCCAGCCAGGGCTTACAAACTAAAATAAAACTAAAACTAAATGACCGCTCGCTAGGGCATCCCCTGTGGGATAAGGACCTCGGCTAGCGGCGTCATTTGGGAGGAACAGCAAGGGACAGGCTGGGTCGTAACATTTCAAGGGCTTGATTCAGAAAGCAGTATTCTGGACAAGGCTCGCATTGTTAGGAGGTTCCTCTTTCTGGAGCCCTGACCGCCGTTAGCTTGGACCTTGTTACCAATACCGGTGGGCTACTATTTTTTATATTTTTAAATGTTTTTTTTTTCTTTTTTGGTTTCTGTATTTTTTAAGATATATTTAAAAATGTAAAAAGTATGTTTAAAAAATGAATAAACGACATAATAATAAAATCAATCAATCTGCCCAGCCGCCATTTCCCAACTATGTTGGGATCAGCGTTCGATCGATGGAAAAAGGCAAGGGAGAGAGATGACCATATCCTCTTATACAGTGGTTCCAAACCAGGTGTCCGCTAGGGCCAAAATATGCTCCGCGAAACGTTTAAAATTTCAATCGTTCTCAAAAATAACATTGATGCAAATAGATTTTATGGTAGGTATTATCAATGCTCATTCATCGCTTTTGGTTTCAAAGAATAGCTACGCTATTCCACAAGTTTTGAATATCTTTAGATTAGAGATACGTTAATTTTAGTAATTACACGGTTTAATTTTAATTTCTGGTCTCTGCAAATAAAGAAATCAAAGTGGTCCCGGGTTAAATAAAGGTTTGGAACCACTGCTCTAACACCACAACTACACAGCGGAAAAAAAATCTGAAATTTACAAGGTAGATATTTTAAAATGAGATTATGTTTTTTTAAATCTAACATTAAAACATATTTTCTTACTGATTCAGAAAATATGTTTTAATGTTAGATTTATGACTAAATGAATAAATAAATGAACTGAATAAAATATTTTTTTTTACTTTTAGCACTAATTTCACGAAATTATTCATATTGATGCAAGGAGGCAAACTTTGTCATAGCAGTCAAAGCCAAATGGACGCCCGAGCCAAAGGCGAAAACGATTTATGATGCCGAGACTTTGCAATGACAAATACTTTCCTATATCAAACGTAGTTTTTCAACACACTGACAAAATAAAAGTTAAAATAAAAAAATAAAATAAAATAAAATTTATTTAGGTCCTTTTACAAAGAAATACATTTTTACAAACTTATGAATACTTAGTAGTACCAAGTTCTTAACAGATTATCTTAAATACTTATATAAAAGCTAGTTTAATTTACATGTTTTAACCTGCCTATGAAAGGTGCGCTGGTACTGACATTATAACTTGTGGCGACCTGCCTGAGCTAGGTTAATAAAAACCTGTGTTTCAGGCCATCCCCATACCAAGCGATCAGCTGATTATTTGTCGATGGTTAGTTATTTTTAAAATAATACTATACTATACTAAAAATAAAAACATTTTAATAACTACAACATTATTGAAGTACTTCTAGAAGTCTTTCTGTGTCTGTGTAATTAAGTTTAGCCAAATATTCGCGTGTCTTTAGACTACAATGTTTGTTACTTGCACTGTAAATATTAAGTATTCTATTGAGCTTATTATATAAATAGGGTCCTAAATAGACATAGAATCGGTTTACAAAGGCATGTCTAGTTTGAGACTTTATGCAGACCAAATCCTTCCTTCGCTTGTTAAAAGGTACTGGCTTGTAAGCGAGTTCAACGTGCTGCTGTAATATGATGTGCAGTATAAATAATTGACGTACTGTTAGCACCTCACATGCAATGAAAAGCTGGTGTGTAGGATATCTGAAAGGCCTGAAGGTGGCTACCTTTAGAATTGCTCTTTGAGCACGTTCTAGAGGGAGTAAAAAAGACTTTGCAGCACCACCCCATGAAGTTATGCAGTATGTAAGTACAGATTGGCACAAAGCTAAATATACCTGTTTAATTAATTTAAAGTCAGCAATGTGGCGTAAGTTCTTAAAGATATATATGAGTTTACGTACTCTAGTACATTGCAAATCAATGTGTTTACGGAAATTTAGATTTGTGTCAATTGTGACACCTAAATATTTCATGTGATCGGCTTTCGCTAGAGTAGGACACGAACAAGCAGCGTCAGCGTCCGTCGTACAGTTATGAGCATAAATGGTAAGGTTAGTAAGTTGTATATTTGTGTTTCTCATTCTAAATAGGATATATTTGGTTTTATCTGCATTTAATGTTAGTAGATTCATACGAAGCCAATTTGATACAATGTTAAAGCCCCTCTGAGCAAATTTATAGACCTCCTCTCGTGATTTAGCCGAGAACAATAGGGCTGTGTCATCTGCATATGACATTATGATACCTTCTTCTAATTCCAGGTTGCACAGTTCATTAATGTAAATTAAAAACAATGTGGGTCCCAAAATACTTCCTTGGGGAATGCCGTAGCAGCTGTTTTTAAGTTCTGAACTTTTATACTGACCGAGTTTTACACACTGATGACGATTTCTAAGGTAATCAGAAAAAAGTAGGAGTTGCGTTCCTCTTATCCCAAGTGTTTCAAGCTTGTGCAATAGTTTAGAGCAAGAAATAGTGTCGAAAGCCTTGGCAAGATCCAGAAAAATTCCCATGCAATGCAAGCCATTATCCAGGTTTGTAGTAATATAATTTGTCAATTTGTGTACTGCTTGGCAGGTTGATCTTTTTGGTCTAAAACCAAATTGACATTCTGAAAGTAATTTGTTGTCCTCAAGATATTTTACTAACCTATTATTTATAATTCTTTCCAGAATTTTTGAGAGGCCTGTTAAGACTGAAATGGGTCTGTAATTATTTACGCAGTTCTTGTCTCCCGATTTGAATACAGGGGTGACCAGTGCTTTTTTAAGTAGGCTAGGAAAAACTCCCTTAGACAGACATAGCTGGAAGATATGTGTTAAAGGTTGAGCAAGTAGGTGTTTGAATTTCTTAAGGATTCTATTTGGTATATCATCCCACCCGACTGCACAGTCATCTTTTAACCCGGAAATTATTCCTAAAACTTCGTCGACGTCGGTATCTAATAAAACAAAAGAATTAACTGGATTTACAGTTCCAGTAATCTGGTGTTGGCAAGGGAGAGTTCTAATTCCAGAAGTTTTTTCAGCCAAATTTTTACCAACATTGACAAAAAAGTCATTTACTTTATCTGCTGCCTTAGATGGGCTAATATCTGTTGACAGTAAATCAAGTGCAGGTTCGGAGTTTTTTGTGGTAAATGTATTTGTTCGTATATATTTCCAGACTAGTTTATTATTTTTTCCTGCTGATTGAAGCTCATATTTATCATGTTGGATTTTTATTTTCTTCAGAAGGCTATTACAGAAGTTCCTATATCGTTTGTACGTTGTGCTAAGTACCTCGTTGTCAGGTGCGAGTTTAGATTTTAAGTGCAATTTGTCTCTATGTCTTATACAACGGACGAGACCTGGTGTAATCCAGGGTTTGATATTACAATATTTCCTAGGCATTTTTGTAGAGAAAGTGTTCTTAAAAATTGCATGTTGAAGTGAGCCTATAAAGTAGTTTAGGGAAGTATTTGCGTCGCATGAGTTGTAAACTGGGTCAAAATTTATGCTGCGTATGTCAGATTCAAGTTTTGCCATATTGACTTTGGTATAGCTGCGCATGCAGTTTTTTCTGGGTAATGATATTTGCAGTGTTAGTAAGATTGCATTATGATCAGTTAGCGAAGAATTAGTAATGAATGTTTTTGTTAGTTTTTTTGTTTTCAAAATAATATGATCTAAGCATGACCCACTTTGATGCGTGGGATAATGATAAGCTGGCAATAGTCCATGATATGAGCAGATGTTTAGGTAATTATGGGCATGATTATCGATTTTCCCGGAAACAATGTTAATGTTTATATCGCCTATTAATATAATGTTTTTGAAATTACACAGCTTGTTTAGAAGTGTGTCAAGAGAATCTAAAAATCGGTCAATATCTTGAGAAGGAGGTCTGTAAACAGCCATTACCACTATATCGGGGCTAATTTCAATGATCAAGCAATTACTATCCTGAACTATCGGTTCCTCTACTGTTGCTTTCAGATTTTTCTTGATATAAACTACTAAGCCATCATTTTGATTGATGTGTCTATTGGTTTTGTGAGAAGAATAACCATCCAGGGGTGGTAAATTGAGTGTCTGGTTGGACAGCCAGCATTCTGTCAAGACAATTATATCACAGCTTATGCCAAGATTTTGTAACAACACTTCAAAACCATTCATGTTTTTGTTTATGCTGCGAATGTTTTGGGTGAGCACAGTTAATGTTTTATCTATTGCAGTAATAAAATGTTTACAGTCTTCAACATTACATATTTTAGTTTCAGACACAGAAAAGCTGTCTAGGTCATAAAGCAAATTATCAATCATAGTTATATTTAATATTTGAGATATAAATAAACAATTAGACAATTAAATTACTGTTAGAGTGCTTAAAAAGATATGAGATATGTAGCGCTCTTAGGCGCCTTCATAATCTATAGAATTTATATAGTTTTCCTCTGCGAACTTACGTGCCGGGCAACTAGCATCACCAGTTTTGTGGTCACTTTTGCGCTTGAAGCGATTGCACGTCGCACATTTGTGGGGAGCATTCTTATTGCTGCAGTCCTTAAAGGAATGACCAGACTCTCCGCAGTGGTTACAAGTTGAGCTAGTTTCTCGGCAATATTTAGCTGCATGTCCAAATTGCTGACAATTGAAGCACCTGGTGACTATCGTGAAATCTCTCACGGGACACGACGACCAATTGATGAAAATACGCCCTTGGTCAATAAGAATTCTCCTGATTTCAGCTGGTAACTCTAGAATATAATTACAGGTGCTCAGATTTTTCTTACCTGATTTATGGCTTAATTTCATCGTAGCTAAGAGGGATTCACGGGTAGTGTTCGGCAGCTTCTCAGAGAGGTTTTGCTCGAAAATACACTCAAATACTTCCTGTTCAGTTAGAGCTGCGGGGACACCAATAACTGCAACCCTTGGACGGCGCTTTGGTGGTTCTTCAACGGTAAGGCCTGATGAAACTAGTTTATCCGACTTCCGCAATTTTTCAATGTCTTCTCTCTTGTCCGTGCTGATGATGACTCCTCCGTTTCTCACTTTACGAACGCTACGAACATGAAGTTTCAGTTCTTCGGGAGAGATGATTTCCTGGACGAGAGACTTCGTGTCGTCGCTGGTTTTAGATTTATCGCTGTGATAAATAGCAATGGAGCTTAAATTTGCAGGTCTGATGTAGTTGTCGGTGCCCTTCTTGACCATATCCGCGAATGAAGTTGTTTCTGCGGGCTTCATTTTACTTTCTACGACTTCTTTGAATTGCTGAAGTGAATTCGCAACGCCCTGTTTCTCTTTTAGGTGTTCAATAGTGGTGTACGCCTGAGTAGTTTTATGAGTCAAGGACTGATATAGGACAGCCATCTGAGATGTCCCACTTGTCACTTTACGACATAAATTGGTCACACGGATCTTCTGGTCAGCGTTCATTTTTCCGTCCGCTACTATACTGCATACTTCGCTCAAGATGGACTCTATCGTACTCATCCATTTCTGAATTTCCGAAATGGGTATAACTTCAGCGGGTAGCACATGTTCCGTTGTTGCTGGTGGAGTTGGAGCTATGGGCTTGTCTTGTTCATTTGGTGTCGGCGGAGGACTTCGCTGCAGCAGTTGGCTACGGCCAAATGGGCTAGATCCTGAGCTAGCCATTGTAACAGTAGACTATAGAATTTAGTTCATTGCATACAATGAAAGCGTAGGGTAATGTTTGTATCAAATCGCGACACTCTTTAGTTATAATGCTTACACTGCATATGTAATTCCAATAACAATTTAGTTGTAATTATTTAATTATAACACATTATAAGCAAAACAAAAAACACGTCCGCTTAGGCAAGCGATCGGTCACTCAGTTGTGCGCCACTAGCGAGTAAGGTCCATAAGCATAACATTAAAAGTTGTCATTACGCGCACGCGAGCAAAGTTAGAAGTAAAATAATGTATAGGTAATGCTTTAAATTCGCGATTAATTAAAAAAAAACCATTCAGTGGTCGGTAGAACCTTAACTAAATCTGCCATAGTTAGGCTTAGGGCAAGTAAATAAACTCGCGTCACTTTTGACGCTAGTTGTGCGTGGGGTGGGTGTGGTGTGTGTTGTGGTGTTGTGTTGTGAGTTGAGTTGTTGTGTGTGTTGCTGGTGTTTGGCTTTCCAAATACCAGTGAAATTTGACATTTGGGAGACCTCACGCTATACTAGCGCCTCTAGCGGCGAATTGAACCGCGATAGCCGTCATTGCTAGGAAAAGGCCAGGGGAATGACTATAATGCCTAAATGAGTTTAGAGATGTATGCATCATGCGTCGACGCCCATGCGCCATTCCGACTGCTTAGCACAGCGTGCAGTGCTGGGGCGGCTGCTGCAGATGCAGAAACCTTATCGGGGGTCAAAGATTGGGCCTGCCTGAGTGCTTATCAAGTTATTCGGGACATCAGCTAACGGTTGGTCGACTCTTCACGTGGCCAGATGCTAGACGGCTGACGTTGTCTGCCGTCGACTTGACCTAAAAGATTTCAACACTTATCACTTTACAATAATTATTACTCCATTAGTCCGTGTTCCAAAGGCAATATTGCCGAGTGAAACTTATTGTTTATACGTTGGTGTAGGTACCAGCTTCTTTCAATCGCCTTTGTACCTACCATGAGTTCAGTTACTGATTAGGTAGGTACCTACTCCTCGAGCTGCCTACAACTCATTTCTGGCTTGAGCCGTTAAACGTGGCTTTCTACTACTTCATCGTTCCTGTTGCAATTACGTGTTTTCAGTCTTGGCCCTAAATAGCATTAGTCTCTCTAAATAACTGTGATAAACGGTTTGAACAGGTCCAGGATGAATTCTGGTCATTACTCAGCAGAGCTCATTTCAACTGTTCTGGCCCTCTCAGTTTGGGTGAAGTGGTGCACAATGTGAAAAGTCCTACACTTAAATTATGAAAGTTCGAATGAAATTGAAACAATCGCACAAAAGTGACGCTTGAAGAGATGTTTGCTTATTTAGATGTTCTGCCAATTTTGCCAGTGTGCACAGGTAAGTACACACACATAGGTAGGTACCTATATTATGTACATTTATAAAATTATTCCGTTACTGAGTAGTAGTTTCGGCTGTGCGTTGTCTGTCAGTCACTCAATCATGAATTCATGAGTGACTGACAGACAACCCACAGCCGAAACTACTGGTCGTAGAAAGCTGATATTTGGCATGTAGCTTTGATGCGTTCATGTATAGACCAACTCTTTTATTTTCCACGTTTTGGTTTCATAGAATTGTAACCAGGTCTTGTGCTGTTTCACTGAATAGCGCGATGCAGTCGGCAAATCTAAGTTGTGTTTATTTTCTATTTTATATCCAAACTGTCAAACGCTTTGGAATAATCCACGAATGCTATGTAGAGTAGGTAGTTTGCGGAACTTTCTTAACATTTCCATGAATTGTTCTGTGACATGTAAGTAGGTATGTGGTCTATCGTTGAGTAATGAGGGCTGATATGCTGGTTTCTGTCGATTTGTGGTACTTCTCAGTTTTACGTTTTAATTCCTCGTTTTAACTGCTCTTTTTGTATTTCATAAAAAAGTTGTCTGAAGTCGAACTGGAACTTCGGACATGTTTAAGCCAAGGAAAAGTCCGCACATAGGGGAAAAGAGTCGGAAATGTTCGGATAAATATGGATGGGTGGTAATCCTTGTAGAATAGCAGACACAACGTATTTCCACTAGTACTATAAATAGATAGATGAAAAGCTTAGGCGGGAAGGTACTTACTGCGCCGCCTGGCTCGATGGTCGAGGACGACACATGCCGATAACATTACTGATCACGCCAGTAATAGTACCTACAAAAGAACATTTAGTAAAAGTTCTTCGGAAAAGGTGCCTTCTGGTAGAAAGCAGGCGGCAATTCGTGTCATCTGCAAGCGCGAACCGATGACGCTGACCAATCCACATCCGAGTTTTTCGGCGTTTTCTGGTGCTTACCAGCTTTGCTTTTTACGTGAATGCACCAATTTAGCAATTGCTTTCCGGATAGAATAACGTTTGATTATCACGCTCACTTATTTCAATTAAACATAAATATGAAGTTGGGGGACGTACTTAATATCAAAGATAACGTGGATTTAATAATTGTACAACATGGCAAGCAACAAGGCGAACATGGACAGAGGCACATTATAAACTCAAAAATTTGGATTTTGAAATTGACACCTGTGGTGATAGACTAAGATCCCAAAGCTGCTAAACTTATTTACTCACTAAAAAAAAATGTGGGATAGAGTAGTACCTAAGTATGTACTTTTAACACATACAAACCTACTACCTTGGGCCGATGGCCAATTCCTTTTTTTTAATGTATCAAAGGTGTTTCAGTAGGTAGTCAAGGAGGTAGTTTTGCATCTTCTCAAATCCTGGCAGACTTTAGCTTTTGTTATTTGCACCTACTAAATAAACTATTCCCAAATTTCTCACTCGAGGTGGCGACCAGCTCTTACAATGACTAATCAGTCGTTAAAATATTATTTAAACGAATACCTTTAAACGAGCAATTCTTGTATATATCTATGTATTTAAATAATCTGAATCTCGGAAACGGCTCTATATCTCTCTTTATCTGCGACAAGCATGACGCATACCTATCAAACAGAAAAAAAACTAAGGGGGAGTTTCGGGGGCGATAAATCGATCTAGCTAAGTTTCATTTTTAGAAAACGATTAAAAAAAGAAATCCGAGCAAACCTCGGTCATCCAGGTACTTACTAATTATTTAACAATGTTCTGTAAACCATAGGTACATAAAAATCAGCAACCAGACTTTAAAAAAAAGTGATTTAATGGCTTTGGCACCTGATACCAGGAAATCGGTCGTCGGCCTAAGCTACCAGGTATGTGTATGATAAAAGTACTTCCTAACACTACTCTATCCCAGACATTTTGTTATTGAGAAAATAAGAGAGGACTAGCAGCTCTGGGATCTTGATCTTAGTCCATGAGTCTGGTGACAACGGTGACATCACAAGTTATTTTAAATTTCATACATGGCATTGGTAAGTTTGTAACCATGGAATTATTAAGTGGCAACAGTAGTTTAGGCGCGAGAGTCCGCCTAGTTTTTTAAAATGAAACGCAAATGTTCGTCACACTCGTGTAATATATATTTTAATATACACATGTTACATAACAGCGATAGCGAAAATTCTTGCTATTTACTTGAATTATAAAATTAGTACCTACAAGATCTTGTTATAACTTTATAACCTTGGCGCGCTTCGGTCTATCATAGACTGCCGCTCTAGGTGGCATAGTGTTGTCAGTTTACAACAGTGGGAACTTTTGAAAACTGACACTAATAATACTGACAATAAAAAAAAATGCGCTTTGATAGGTACCTACTGATCTCTATTTAAATATTTTCTATTCTAAATTACAAAGTTCTGCATAATTATATAAATCCTAAGGTTATAACATTCAGAAATACCAACACAACTCTCGAATCTTAATTCATACACCCACACTAATACATACCATCACATATACGCACACACCATAACACCCACACACAATATATTTATACATAGGTACTTGGTTTTCTACTGTTTTTTTTTTGTGTATTAATATTAGCCTTCAATGTTGATTAGTTTTTAATGTATATTTCTTAATTAAAACTATTACATAATTATAATACCTACCTATGATACATGTACGTAGCAATAAATGTAAACGGAACGAAGGAGCCTGGATCTCACGACACAGGAAATCCTAGTGTGAGTTCCAGGAATCAACTTATTAATTGTAAATTCTAAAAACAATAAATTATTCTTATTATATTCTATTCTTATTAATAATAATTTCATTAATAATAATAATACTGTTTAGATACTAATGACCGCAGGGAGGTATAGCAGAGCAAAGAGCTTCACGGACGCTTTTACCGGGTCCTACATGGGCCCGATGTCGACTTTTTAGCGTCCGTAGCCTGGCTGCCTTTTGGTGACCTCTTCGGGGAAACCGAAGGTTTTGTCTGTGCGATTATGGACGAAGTTATGATGACGAACAACTACCGGAAATATATTGTGAAGGACGGTACGGTTGACATATGTCGGGCATGTCACCGGCCCGGGGAATCCATCCGCCACATTATTTCCGGTTGTTCTAGTCTGGCTAACGGAGACTATTTGCACAGGCACAACCTTGTAGCCAGGATTATCCACCAGCAACTTGCTCTTAAATACAATCTTGTGGAATCGGAGGTACCGTACTATAGGTATGTGCCCGACCCAGTTCTCGAAAATGGCAATTGCACGTTGTATTGGGATCGGTCTATCATCACTGACAGGACTATTGTTGCCAATAAGCCTGACATAGTGGTGATAGATCGACTAGAGCGTCGCGCAATGATTGTTGATATAGCAGTCCCTCATGACGTGAACCTCGTGAAGACTGAGAAAGATAAACAAACGAAGTATCTTGACTTGGCTCGCGAGGTTGTCGACATGTGGGATGTGAACACAGCAGTCATTGTGCCGATAGTCGTGACGGCCAATGGCATAATTGCCAAGAGCCTCGACCAACATCTAAAGAGGCTCTCGTTGGGCAGCTGGATCAAGGGCTTGATCCAGAAAGCAGTACTCCTGGACACGGCACGCATAGTTAGGAGGTTCCTCTCTCAGGGGCCCTGACCACCGGTAGCTTGGACCCTGTTCCCGATACCGGTGGGCTACTATTTTTTATATTTTTATATCTTTGTATTTTAATATTTAAAAATGTAATTTATATGTATATACGAATGAATAAAGGAAATAATACTGTTAGTTTCAGGTATATCAGTACCCAGTACATTCTGTCTGTTGGCATGCAAAAAAATAGTGGTCAAAATTTATTACATTATAAATAATTATGGAAACTAAGTACCTACATACTTATTTTCTAAATGAGATCATGAATCAGTCTCAAACTATTTACAATAATAAATGAGATAAAGTGAGGCAAATAAATTACAATTCATCACTTATAAAATCGGTAACAGAGTAATACAATTCTCTGTCAGCAACGATGACAGGAGATTTTTTAATTCAGTTAAGGGCTCATCCTTAATACAGTTTGGCAATTTGTTATAAGTAAATAAAAGGTGCCATACCAATAATGCTTTTTTTAAAGCAGAGCTGTGTTATATGTACCAGTACACAATAGACCCTGATCGCCAGCAATCAAGTCAGCAACCGGAACTGGCTGAGACACTCCATCTCATCATACAACGCTACCGCGCGCAGCTTAACTCAGCTCTAGTCATTACATTACATTAGCTAGACCTTAGTAGACATAGATTCTGTGGATATGTCACTGAAAACGGCAAAGTCCGTAAGATTATAACATTTCTTGAGATTGTTAATTCTAGATAAATTGTCAACTGAAAATTTGGAAAAAAACTTACGCATCAAAGTTTGATAGTCTATAATCTGTCGAAGTCATTCCGAAAAATTGTGGAATAGAAAGTAACGAAACGTTGAATAAGTACTTATAAACAATACCTATTTCTGTCTGCAAGGTTTAAAGGGACCTAACATGAATGACATGACGGGAGCTGAGTTCGCTCGCTCACTCTAGCTCCTGTCATACCATTCGAACTCAACCTATCCGTGTCGGAGACCCCGGAGCTCCCTGTGTCCTACATTCCGCTAATTGGCTAGGCAACAAAATCCGATAAATTGTAGAAACGTACACTGATTGGTCGCCAACATGTCGTCAGTTTAGGTCGGTAGAAAATATTAAAATAACCACTTTCCTGGCTCTAGCGCTTGCAATTTTTTTTATCAAGTCGGAATAATGTAACTTTTGGGCAATAGCATTTTCTATTGACAAAATTCCAAGATCGGGCAGTCTTTCCTGACACAGTAGACCGTACCGTAGGTAAGTTTTATTTTACTGAAACTTCGTTCTCCTATGCCAACAGTTACAGGTATAGTTAGTGAGATACGAAGCGCTGTCCATACCTTCGGTAAAATATCTCACCAATCATTTTTTTCTAAGAGCCGAAGAACTTTTATCGGCTTTCCTGATTAAAGATCTTTGAATAACGGGTTCAGGCTCACAAGTTTCCTCTCGCGTCCGGCCCTGGTTGAATCCATGGTCCGGAGCGAGGAGGCTTGGGAAGCGGTCACCGCCTTCTGCGAAGCAGTAATGCTAGCAAAGGAGGAGGCGTGCCACGCGAGGGAAAGGCAAGGCCTTCGCCCCAACCGCCGCAACAGGAGAAGGCGCCCCGGGCGTCGGGAGTCGCAGGGCGATCCCCGGCCACCGTAGGCGCGGCCTGCGGACGGCGAGCATTGGGTGGCTCGCTGTCCGATCACCACCAGGCCCGGGTCGATGGCGCGTTGTGTTTCACGCGCGCCTCAAAGAGATGTCAGCATAAAAGACGGGGCCCGCTAGGGCCAGAGCCTGCCAGGGTTGCGGAATTTGTTCGAAAGAGTCACCGCGGCCCTGGAAAGCAAAGGGCTTTAGAAGGAACACGGATGGGTTTTAGTCAGTAAGAGTCTGACACGCCCTTCCGCTCCACCCAGAGCGGAAGAAGTCATTTGATGATTTCCCATCCTTAAAAAAAAAAGGCTCACAAGTTTATTTATTTATTGAAACTTTATGTACTTACCTACAATAGTGGTACATGGGCGGACTTATCTAATGCATCAAGGCATTCTCTACCAGTCAACTTTTGCGTTATAAAGACTACACTGTGGTAGGTGTACAATAAATAAAAATAAGATTTAAAATTTATTTTCAAGTTCTTCAACCAATTCATGTCCAGATATGTCACATTTTTGGATGTATCATTGAATTTAGACAGTTGTTAAAAACGTGTAACCAGTGTATTCTTAATTGAATCATCATCGTGTGTATTGTATCATCGGGTAAAAAAACGTTCATTTTATATAATTCCTCCGGATCAGTTGGTGTTTTGTCTACGGCTTCGTATTCCAATTACCGTTTCTTTCTTCGCGATGAGACTGCCTTAAAAACTGGAATTATTTCGGCTAGAGACGCTATTTCCTTAGCTGTAATTAGAGTTGAGGAAAAGCTAGGTAGTGTGTGGCAGTGTGGCCGATGATAAAGGTTTAACCCTTAATTCGACAGTGGGAAGTATACTGGACATCGACTTAAAAAAAATCTGCAGCATTTTTTTTTTTAAATATTAGTTTTTTTATATATGGAATAACTTGGTTATGTCCTATATTATGGCATAAAAAATAACTGTCAATGAGCACGTGCGCTCGGCCGATCAGTCGTCGCCGCAACGTCAGGGAGGATGAACGCGTCACGACCGCTCTCGGTAAGTCTCGATTTGTTTATTTTTAATGTTCTAAAATAAATAGTTATTTCTTTCCTGTATATTCCGTAACGTATTTTTATATGAACGTGTATACTAAAATCATAATATTACTTATAGATTTTTCGTTATGCTCTGCGAAACTTGTGTGTCCAGTATACATCCCATTGCCGGGTTCTCGAGGGTTTAGTATGGTTTTGTGATGTGCAGTATACTGGACATTGCCAATGAGACAGACAACTAACAATTAGTATAATATTATGAACTAATATCTATATTATGTATGTTATATGTTATATATGATACATAACAATATTATTATTTACAGGCCTTCAAAAAAACATCACGTGCCTCAAAATTATTAGCTTTAGTGCCACCAATTAACGCTCTATCGGACGTAGAAGGCCAGACCAGCTCAGATGAAGAACCAGATTTGCACAATGGCCAGGAAATTGATGGTGCCAGTCTGTGCTGGACAATGGACATATCACCGGCACCTAATATTGTAAATACCAGGTCAAAACAAAAAAAAACCCGTCAATACCAACACTCGCATTAGACACGTCAAATCAAAAAAGCGTAAGACAACCAATTACAATTGGAAAAAAGGCAAGTTCTTGCACAAGGCTGAAATAAAGGATTGTGAATTTGTTTTTGACATGCCTAACGACGACTGACCTATAGTTTATTTTCATAAATATTTTTCTGTGGATATACTCCAAGATATAGTCCATAACACAAACCTCTACGCAGTGTCGACCTTGCCGACATGCTCATAGCACTATATCGGGCTACTTACAAAAATCGACGCTGGTACACTGCCATTCTTGCTCAAATGATCGACATTTGTACAAATAACGCTTGGTTATTATACCGAAGAAATTGTAATCGGCTGGCAGTAAGGCATATGCCGTTAAAGCTGTTTGGCTGTCAATTAGCTAGAGAGCTGCAAAATAAAGGGAGATCTAGATTATCCATAAGAAAATATATGAACTGATGACAGCGTCCGTTATGACGGCGTAGGGCATTGGCCGCGCTTTGGACAATCCTATGGTCGCTGTAAATACTGCACCAAAAATAAGACTGATGTTCAATCAATCAAAGGTTGTGTTTAGTACGTAAGAGAAATTGTTTTTATGATTACCATAGCAAGTAAGTGAAACTATTAATTGTTTTAGAAAAGTTTGACTGATTAGATATTATAAACTCTTGCTTAGATATTATAAGTGTTTAAAAAAAAATTACAAAGAAGAATTACACTTTTTATGTTTTATACAAGCCAAATAAATAACAATAATGTCATTTTAAATTTTAAAATTGTACAACAATAAATATTTTCATTATACACATGCATTTTATTTTTGTTTATTTTATAATTGCATAAATAAAGATTTTATAAAAATTCTCGAACGATTCCTTAATTCGGCAATATCCAATATACTGGACATCGATATTTATAGTTACTTTATGGAGAACCTGGCAATGTCCTGTATACTGGACATGCATTTTCTCAAAATCGAGATAGACTAGATTTTTTAAATTATTTTTCCTGGTTTTAGAAACATCTAACGATGACAAAAATATATAAAAAAAATAAAATTTAATTTTTTTTTTCTCTTGCCAGATTAAGGGTTAAAATTCTGGATTGTACACCTTTGTTAACTCCTATCATATTCGCTCTGTTATCGTGTTATCCTTGACCTCTACAGTCGTTCTTGTCTAAATCAAATTCTTGTACAAACGTATCAAGGAAGAGGCCAGTGAGTCCTGTTCCCAAAGAGTCACTTACTGGCTTGTAAGCGACAAAACACTCTCGCACTTCGACTTCTTCTTCATTAACGTCATCGAACCGGAATGTTAGTGGCATTTGTTCGACGTGGGGAGTGCAGCAGTCCATAATGATGGAGAAGTATTTAGCTGCCTTAACCATAATCACATTATTTCGAACTTCATTTCCAAGTAGGTAAGCCAATTAATTCGTCTAGAATGCGTTTGCTGAAATCATAGAAATATAAAAAAAAAATATTATATCTAGGTATGGCTGAAATAGTGGGCATTAGGTACAGCGAACTGCAAGAAGAAACATAAAGGTGTAATCATAAAATGCGCGGGAAACGTGCAGTGCGCGCGCGATCCAGGATGCATAATTAAATTCTCGTTGCCGAAAATGTAATGTGTCGGTCTTATTAAAACAAACTAAATGAGTCAAGAAATACATTGTCTTCCAAACAGAATAAGTCTAAGACAACGTGTGTAATCTCGCCGTGCGTGTGGATTATATCTTATCGCAGTGTACATTAGAAAGGAACTTATAAAAACAATAGTTAGGTACTTCTGATTTCTATTTTGAATTATTTTATAATAATCTAAGTACCTACGTAACGTTTAGCATTTAACCACACTGTACACAGATATACACTCGCGCGCGTTTGACAATTCAATAGACAATGCTTGCCTAGCGAAACAAGTGACGGACGAAATTTCACCCGCGCGGCCCGCTCCCCCGCAATAGGGAATATGCATGATAAAAAAAAGTTTTTATCTAGAAATATAGGTACAAAAATATAATACTATCAATGAAAATAGAATCGAAATTGACCGAAAAACAAACGAGATATAACTATTTTTTCAAGACATTGGCTCAAAAAATGCATTTACGAAGGGTATTATGAACCATACAATGGAACTTGTGGTAAAATAGGTATTTACTCTCATCTAAGTACTTACCTATTTTACCGCGCTACTCTTTGTATAGCGCTGTGCGTATCCTTTACGGTTTTTTTTTAATTACACTTAGAATAATAATAATAGGTAACGCATAGAAGCCGCGTCTAGAACAAAACCCGAGCAAAATCGTGTGTCCACTTCATTTTCTTTGTGTGCGTGAGCCGAATATGTCTACGTTCCTCTAGCACACACAGATATAGCTTTCAATGATACCATTACCAAGCCGTTACCCACAAAATATGGGAAAACGCAGTACTATTTTGCTTTATCAAATCAAGACAAGTATTTTATGTTGTTGGGAACTATTTCGAATTATTTGTATCCAACGATTGGCTATCACAGAATCGGCTGGAAAGCTACAAAAAAGCAAATAAATGGAATACTCGTATTGCATTCAATACAGTCATGTAAGTAGTTAAGTACACAATCAGAATAGGTACACAAAGTAATTAATACAACACTTGATTTATGTACCTAATCAAACCACTTCAGCCAAATCAATATAAACAAACTTAGTTATTTTGGTTTGTTTTTAAATTACAGTCAATTACTAATTAACTTTTAGCTTAAAAACAATGTAGGTACGTAGCAGTGTCGATAACGACTATAATTCAGAGGCAGTAAATAAATGTAACACATACAGAATCGCCACCGGCATCCTCTTTATAAAGATTAATATAAAATTAATATGCCTATTTATTTTCTCGAAACTGGCAAAATGTTATATTTTTGCTAAACAAAAGTGCAAAATTGAAAGCAATGTGGGTATTTTTTTCCTCACAAATAGCAACACTGTTATGACAAGTTGGTAATTAGATTTTTGTTTTATTTATTGATTTACGTAAAAATAGTGCATTAAATGTAAGTACTTCCTTGTGAAATGTTATTTGATCACATTTTTTTTGTTTTCCTGATGTGCTATAACATCCTTTCACGCAACAAACTGTCATTTTCAATTATTTACTCGCGAGCTGTGTTCGACGGAACGTGACCTTGAGTACTGACGGACGGCTAAGTTTGACGGATTGACGGATTAGGCTAAGTCTTAGTTGCCTCACTTTTTTTCGTACTAGGTTTCTATGCGTTATTATTCTAAGTAATTACAATTAAAAATCTAATAATTCTATCAAGGAGTTTCACATCACACTGGAAAAAATAAGCTGAATGATCAAACCTCTTTGAAAGCGCTTTTGCTTAATACGTTTGTCTCATATCTACACTAATATTATAAAGACGAAAAAATTGTATTTTTGTGTGTGTGTGTATGTTTGTAATGAATAAACTCAAAAACTACTGTGCCGATTTCAAAAATTCACCAGTGGAAAGCTACATTATCAGCGAGTAACATAGGCTATATTTTATCCCCGTATTCCCACGGGTACGGGAACTACGCGGGTGAAACCGCGTGACGTGAACAAGAGGCATATAACTTCATCGCTGAAAGTTTTATTATAAATTCTTTCACAATGGTTTATTAGAGATAATAAGTACTTTATTTTGAAAATTGCATGCATACTCCCTATTCTCTTTTGAGTCGAGCGACGTTTGTCTCACGTTTCGGTTGATTACGCCCCCCCCCCCCCCCCCGGGGGG
>NDFZ01005480.1:1265438-1291703 GCA_002192655.3 Mamestra configurata | reverse complement strand
TTCTAACTCTTATTTTACTAATAATATATTTAATACTATTCCAACCAAATATCACAACAATATCAATAAGTAGGTATGTAGGATTTATGTTTGAATAATACCATAGAAAAAAAAACCCGTTGAAGTCGAGGGCAATACAACTTCCAAAGGTTTCCTTAGTAGATTTGCAAAATATTCTTGTCTTATGTAAAATTAATCAAGTTGGCGACTAACCGAATTTCTCAGTAGCAATCAGGGATTCGGGATTGCGTCCTGTAAAGGTCAACAAGCTCGCTCACTCCTACAAACATGGACTGAATGCGTCATTGCTGAAATGTAGGGCAGGGGACTCAAACAAGAGAGCGAAGGAGCCCTTTAGTTCACGGCTAGATAAAGATATTAATAACCGTTAAAAAATACGAAACGTGAAATTAAATGACCACTTTTCTCCCGAAAAACCTTAAAGGTTAATAGTTTTTTCCTTCTATCCCATTCATATTTAAACTTATCAAGTGTGTTATGTATGTTTTGAAGGCAATCACGCTTCAACGGCTCACTGGATTTGAATGAGTTATAGAACACGGGTATATTACAGCTTGAATTAGGGTAGGTATAGGACAGGTTTTTGTAAGTTTTTGTGGCACAATTTACATCTTCCACATGGGCAAAACCGTTAGCAAAAGCGAGTGGCACATGCACGTGAAAATATCTGTTTAAAACGACCTCACTGTCTTCTTACTGACCATGGTAACGCCTCATGAGTACCTACCTACATTTGTGAACCCAATAACACAAATCCACGATTTTCATAACCTCCTGGTACTATGTAAAGTAATTTTCTTCGGCTCGGCACATAAAGGCATAAATATTTAATACAAATAATGAACGCGGTTCCACTTGTATTGTAAAACGCCGCGCGCGTTTTGATCAATTAATTATTTAACTGTTCGCATCGAAATCTAGCTGCTTTGCGATTATAACACCTGGGGACGTGTAGATACGTATATGTTGAGTATAATTCGCGTGTCACAATACGTTATGCTGATGATTTATGTCTGTTCTGAGCTTTGGAAGTAGGTGCTACAGTGTGACTGTTTAAACGAGGGACTTACTCAGATATTATATAATCTACGCTCCCGATATGTGAAAAACAAACCCTTAACCAGTAAGTAGATCTAGCTAGAAGTGTTAAGCTAACAATACACAAAACAATATACTTAATTAAGAACCTAAATCCCTCCTTCGTAATTTTCCTACTTCCCTATTTAAACCTGTCATCCTGTATAAACTTAGGTACGTACAAAGTTATTCGTAACGTACCTTGAGTACAATGTAATTACTGTAATTAGTATCCATGTTAGTCATAATTCCTCTAATCAATGACACTGTTGTTCCAGAGAGTGCATTAGCCACCCTTAGCACACAGTAAAGTGTCATGATGACGAACATTGATGAAGGTCATCATGATCTGCCGAGCCTTTATCCCAAATATATTGTGGTCTTCTTCCAGTCTGACTAGATCCAGATGAATATCAGTATTTTATTCACATAGAGCCGAGCGGGTAATTTAGGACGACTTGGTAAAACTGGTAACGTGGTACGTAAAACTTCTGGCTTCTGACAATCTGGAACGACTGACAAAGATATATAAATCACGAGAACAGTAAGCACAAACGGTTTAAGAGCGTTTACTCCACACGATGTTTCACACAAACTTTCAAGTCCGTATTCTTAAAAATGAATGAACTAATTTTAATTAAACTAGTTATACATACGCTAGATATCCAGGTTGAGAACATTTTCGAAAAAGAGTTCATGGGTAATGGTAGTGATTTTTCACTTTCTATTGAAAACTTAAAATCGCTCTCGCTCACCTCTCTTTTTCTTTCTCTTTTTTTTAAATGTAGGCAGTAGGTACTCAGCCGGAAGCCACGTGTCTATTTTGCTTTTAATTACTATGGAAACAGTCACGTGTCTCTTCCAATATTTTTAGTTTCAGAAATCGACAGCAAATTAATCTGTCTAGTTAAAAGGTTACTGCCCCCGCTGTTAAAAGGTGTGAAAAATAAATTGGCAATTTAATTTTTCATGACTACCTACGTAACTTTTCTTAATTGGATATGAAACTGAAAACGTTAATGACGACACATTTATGTAAAGGCCTGCTAACCTAGTACAGGAAGCTGGAAAAATAAGCCTACAGGGCTTTGCTAATTATATGTTATTTGTTATAGACAACCGCAGCGCAGCACTAGCTGCTCATAGATAGGAAAATAAATAATATGGTATCTTAATGCCTAAACAAATCTCCGTAACAGTAAACCTAATGTGTTTACACACATTAGGTTAGGTAGATTTGTAAACGACCACCATATAAATTAGAAATAATTAGTTTATTATGTCAATCAAACTTACATTGTCTATTGTCGGGTCCGCCTCTTTTCATAAAAGTGTTTTATAAATAAATAAATATGTGCGAGACAATAGGAATACTAATCATTTGGAATGAGATGCGAACATGACATTCTTTTTCCTGTCATACTATAGTTAACAAACCTTGTCCTTGAAGTTAAAACAGAAGAATTTAGACTTTAACGAGACTGCGGGACAGATACTAAAAATAAATAGTCGACAATCTCTCAACGTTTCCATAAATCAAGTATCAACTGAATGACTTCCGAGCAATTTTAATAACCCTCCCAAGAATATTCCGTACATTTTTCAATTTATTAACTTGCTCACTTTAACGGCTTCTTATTCAGCTGGCATCCTGGTACCTCGAACTATTTATGGTGGTGCATTCTGGCCATTTCTGTGGCGTTGTTTGTATTAAATTATTTTAGCAGAAGGTCTGAGAGACCGCCATTTCTCGTATAATAAATAAAGGGGCATTTCTCATTTCCCTCACAAAATAAGCTCCCATTGTCTACAGAAGGTATTTTTAGAGAGAAAAATGGCAAGGAGTGTTGTTCTATTATAGTGTTTGGCGTAAGAATAAATTATTGTATTTTTTTGCTTATTAGGTGAATTAGAAAGTTATTATATCATACAGTAAGATACTACCATACAACCTATAGCAATACGAGTTTTTTTTTTAACAATGGGTNAGGAGTGTTGTTCTATTATAGTGTTTGGCGTAAGAATAAATTATTGTATTTTTTTGCTTATTAGGTGAATTAGAAAGTTATTATATCATACAGTAAGATACTACCATACAACCTATAGCAATACGAGTTTTTTTTTTAACAATGGGTAATCATCAAATGACTTCTTCCACTCTGGGTGGAGCGGAAGAGCGTGTCAGACTCTTACTGACTAAAACCCATCCGTGTTCTTTCTAAAGCTCTTTGCGGTCCAGGGCCGCGGTCACTGTTTTAAGAAAACCGCTTCCACTGCCTCCAAACTGAAGAAGCTATCCATCACAAAATGTTACCATTGAAACTTTCAACACCGCATTCAGTCCCAGAGCCGCGGTGACTCTTCGAACATATTCCGCAACAGCTATACGAGTAACATCGTCAAAATGGAACATCATTTTTAAGCTATACGAGTAATGTCGCTTAAAAGGAATTCCATTTTGACGATGTTGAAACACGGACATTGGTTTTGAAGTATTATGTACCTTAAACATAAACTAACATTTTTTTTAAATGTATTTGATATGAATTTGCTCTGGCGGTTGGGAGTGTCATTCTCACTCAAGTCTCTCTGATGGTGGCGCATGTGTTTCATCATTTGGCTCCGTCTTAGCTGGAACTGGTTATATCTCAACTGCCATGGTTTATTTTAATTATTTGTTCTTTGAATTGTTTCTTTTTTACTATGGACGCTTTTGTCGTACATGTGTTTTTACATCGTTCTCACATGTATTAATGATTTTAATTAATAATTTTATCAAGAACAGTATAACCTAAACTTGGTAACAACTTATTGATTTAAAAGAGTGTTCGTGGAGTTTCTTGCACGTTCTTCTCCCTAGAGATCTACGCTTTGGAACGTGCATAGCTTTACTTCTTTGACTGACCGACCTTGACAGTTCAAAAGTGCCTGAAAATAGTTTTATTGAAACAAATGCTTTGTGTTGGGTTTTGTTAGTTTTGGAACTAGAATGAAACAGTCTCTTAGGTCCTGCTAAATACGGGTTACTTTTTTTTAGCTTATTTCGTAATGATAACCGAAATATAAGAAAAGAGAATAATTCTATACCTACCGAAAGAAACACAAAACGTCTGACATTTAATTTCCCCGACGTTATATTACCTCACGTATCTAAAGGCAACGTATTTTCCCAATACATCGCAGTTGATATTAAAAGAAATTCAATCTCATTCTTCATATTATATTGGTAGAATGTTTGAGCATATTATATTAAAATTTGAAGTAGCTACAGTTACCAAAAGTACATAAATTATCTCCTAACATGTTTACTAAGTACTAGTTGCCGCCCGCGGCTGCGCCTTCGTGATTGTCGAAAATTATCCCAAGGGAACATACTCTCCTATCCTAGGTATGTCCTTTCCCGGGACTCAAACACTCTCTATACCAAATTTCATCTAAATCGGTCCAGCCGTTTGCGTGTGAAGAAGTAACAAACAGTGTATGTTTGTTACTTCACACACACTTCACACTCACAAACTTTCGCCTTTATAATATTAGTGTGATGTGATGTGATGACATATAGTGTGATTTTACACAAGTTTGTCATGTCTCGTATCAGCTGTTTGAACAGTATAAAAATAGTTTATGAAGTGGTACGATGGTAGAAATATTAAGTTTACTTAGGTTTATCTAACTAGTTCGAAACTATCTATAGACCATGGTAATTGCCCTATGACTTGAGTCACCGCATCTCTGGAACGCAAAGGGCTTTAGAAGGAACACGGATGGGTTTTAGTCAGTAAGAGTCTGACACGCCCTTCTGCTCCACCCAGAGCGGAAGAAGTCATTTGATGGTTTCCCATTCAGTCGGCTAAATATTAAAAAAGAAGAATTCAGCAGTAAGCACATCAAGCTACCCGAAACTGTAAAATTTTCCCAATCAACCTTGTACCTAATGATTTAGCGATAAAGTTGAATTTCTATTAAAGAAATTTGACAGATTGTAGTAGCTTGATGCGCTGGTGGCTGTGCATGGTTTCTAGCTACCACCTTTTTACTGGATTGCGGAGGACAAATAGGCAGTTATATAAAATATTGGTACTCAGCAGAATTTGGTCACACATGAAGCCGATTCAAACGTAGCTGGGAAAAGGCTACGCACACTGATTAACCATTGATCGTTACAAATGTTTAGTAGGTTTTTTCTCATTTTTACGATTTTTTTTCTGAACTTTTCAGATTACTGGCCATCACTACAATCAATCAATCAATCAATTCTTTATTTGCACAAACATGAGTACAATACATACAACAAAAGTGTCGACATGCAAGAGATGTTAAAGTTATTCTAAAAAAAAAAAACAGATCATCACGTTTGCCTTAAACAATGGCATGCAAATATTAAATACAATTATTTATAATGTCACTGAGTAAAAAATTATTAAAAAAAAAACAACATATAATCAGAACTTCTCATTCAAAAATTCATTCAAATTGTAATAAGCCTTATCTGCTAGAAAATTAATAAATTTTCCTTTGAATTCTACATCCCTTAACTGTTTCCAGTTATATTGTTGTAGGCAAATTTGGGTATTGTCACGTCTATTACGAGGAAATCGATCTGCCATGCGAGAAAATAGGAGAGGGTTGGATCTTACGAACATCGCATTTTCCAATATATAAAGTGTAGGTAAGGTCAAGATTTTGTACTTTTTTTGTACAAAATCTTGACCGAGTGGTTTCAAGTTTGAACATCGACCTAATGCAACGCTTTTGAGTTTTAAATATAAGTTCCCGGTCAGTTGAGTTACCCCAAAAAATTATGCCGTATCTTAAAATGGACTCAACCAAACCGTAGTAAGCGGTGAGCAAAGCATCTAAACTAATAACGGCTGCCAGTTTGTAAAGAGCATATGCTGAGGTACTTACTTTCTTACTGTTAGTCTCTATATGTGCCTTCCAATTTAATTTCTTATCTATAATAAGGCCTAAGAACTTAGTTGTATCAACTTCGTCAATGTTGTTATTATTATATTTTATATTTAGATTATTATTTAATGTCAAAGAGCGCTGTCTAAAGTGCATGATTTTAGTCTTTTTCAAATTTATTTTTAAATTATTATTATTTAACCATTTCATAATTGTAATTAGTGAGTTATACAGCTCCGTCTCCCCCTTACACTGGAATTACGATGGTTTAAAGTTGCGCCAGGCGCATAGGTATTTATCGCCACCCATGAAGACTATTGTTATTTAGTGACAACTGTTTTAAACCAAGTTTTCCACTGACTAACTGATGTGTCTCTTCCTTTTAGTCGATCCAACGCTTAAGCCCTAAGACTGCCCCGTGCTCATTTCATGTTACTTTTACAGCTTAAAGTTATCTATTATTAGTTTTTCACGATTTTATACAGTAAAGATTACAGACCACACACTCAATCTACGTCACTAATAAGAGAGAACGATAATGTTCAACACAACCCAGTCCTTAATTTAAACACAGACCCCGATTCCCACAATTTTAAGCAACCTTCATATTATCATTACCTGTCACTGTGGGACCTTTGCAATGATTACCGGGCAACACTGAAAGGATAATCTGTGGTATCATCAATCAGCGTTGGACCGTCAACGGCGGCGGTCGTCCCTTCGACAAATCTATATTGTCCGGGATTCCGCGACCTTTCCTGCGATAAAGTTTTTTGATTATCATGTAGACATTTGTAGTAGAGATTCGGGAGGTCGGTTTTTTGAGCTATTAGAGTGGTTTTGTGAGGTTTTTGTTTCAGATGTCTACGCTGAAATATTTATTTTATTTTTACGTGCTTTTATTGATTTTAATCTTGATGAGAAGTATTTTTATTGTTTTGTTTTCCACGCAGGTGGTGGATCATAGCAGTAAGAGACTACAGCACCTTACATTCTGCGGACAACATGTTTAGATCAATTCATACTCAGATGCAAACATTAATATCAAACAGCTCAACATCACGTCAACTAGTTTGGAATCCTCTGAACTAGAACTTACATATTTTGGAAAGGTTTTTGAATGTATAAGATAGATTAAGTGCAGAGTGACCTATCTAAGGCGTCATCCAACTACGAAGCGATTATCGCGTGAATACGCGATCGTCGCATTGATTTGTTCGGCAAAACCACAACACGATCGTGTTTGCCGTACTAATGAACGTGACGATCACGTATTCGTGCGATAATCGCCTTGTAATTAGGACACCGCCTCTAACAAAACTTCAATGACTACCTTAAAAGGAGTAAAAGCATAATTCAGATAGTCCAAAAAGACATGCCTAGATCAATTCTTTAACACTCCAACACAAACACACCAGCTACAATAGAATACAGATCACTACGCGTGTTCCAATCCGCCGTGTCCCGCCTCCCGACTCCATTCGTCTCCGCCCGCCGCGTTTACGGCACGGTGCCTGATTCATTCATAAGTATGCTGCGGATGTCGCCGATGCCAACTACCTGGAAGTGTTCTGTTCACACCTGCTTTTGGGTACAAGTTTTGTTGTACAGGAAAAGTTTTGAATAAATGTATATAAATGGAACTGTGTTTTAGGTTTTGTCAGCCGTGGAACTGCATTATTGAAGTGTCGTTTTTTATGAAAAGAGATGGCGGACCACCTTGACGTCTATCGACAGGTGTGCCAACACTTGCCCAGGTCTGAGAGGTTTGGATGGAAGAAATTCCTTTCTTTACCTTTGCTTTGCAGTTGACAGAACAGGCTGAAAATAAAAGTAATAATCTCTAACTGTTTAATTTAAGATATCTAGCCTAAAGATGTGTAAATTCAATTCAAATTCAAAAGTCATTTATTCAAATTAGGCTGAGTGCCAGCACTTTTTGAACGTCAAAGTTCTACATAAAGACAGTCCCCCAAAACGCCCGCCCGTCACCACTTCCTAGTGTTGTAGCTGGGAAGAAGAAGTGGCGCAACAAACTCCCCAGCAACACATCTGTCTGTTAAGCTTTTAAAAACTTGAATTTATACAATAGTATGCAAAGTATTTTACAATACAAAACACATTTGTGAATAACTGGACACCATGAGTATACTGCAGATGTCACCGCTACGAACTAACTGGAAGTGTTCAGTTCACTCTTGCTGTTGGGTACAAGTTCTGTTGTATAGGAAAAGTTTTTGATGAATGCAAATGGAATAGAAAACTATAGGATATTTGACGACACGGTTGGCGCAGTGATTGAGCGATACAGGTGAATTAGAAAAATAGTGTGGGGCGGATAAAAAATAAATGAAGAGCGTATAAGTTGTGTTAATTTTTTAGCCTGTAACTGTTCTTCAAGTATAAAACCTAAAAATTATTGTGTGGTACCTTTGGTGGAACACTGATTTTAAGATCGTACATTCAATTGTAATGAATAAACTCAAAAACAACTGGATCGATTTGAAAAATTCTTTCAGCAATGGATAGCTACATTATCAGCGAGTAAAATAGGCTATATTTTATCCCCGTACTCCCACGGGAACGGGAACTACGCGGGTGAAACCGCGTGACGTCCGGTCCCATATTATCCACAAAATCTTATACATGGCCTCATATTCAGGGCCTGACACAGAAATGCTAACTTTGTGAAACTTACGATTAAATTAATTATAAGAGGTGTAAAGAACAGCTAAGTTATTTAGTTATATTATCAGACAACATTTTTTTATCGGAAATCGGCAGGTATAGAGGTTTTTTAAACTTCTTAGCTAACTCCTGGTTGGTTTTAAGGTACTTATTTTTTTTGTAGTTTTTGTAGTCCGGAATAATATGCACCAGGATAAGCTGCAATTTTACACGTATTTAGCCTGTAACTGTTGGCCTTAAAATATCTTGCTTAACTTGATGAGTAAGACATTGGTGGTTGCCATGATTGTTCTGTACAGAATACCAGCTTTTTGGTTAATTTTGCTGTAGGAAAAGTTTATAGAATCTTTGGAATTGACATAAATTAAGTACTGTTTTGGTCTGTCAGCTGTGGAGCTCCATTTTGAATGTTAATTTTTTCTAATCTTGTTTTAATTTTAGGTAAAGATTATCCGATAGCATTGTTTTTTTAAATTATTTAATATACAGCTACATCTGATTCTAAGCAGCTCACTTCTGCTGAGCATTTTATGCCAGAAATAAGTCATGGTTTTTTGTACAATAGGTCATGAAGTCGAAGCCGCGGGAAAAGTTAGTTATAAATAAAAAAAACCCGCTGAGTTAACTATTGTTTTACATCACGTATTCAGTTCCTTCAGTTTGTATAAAAACTTCGGATTTCAATAGATACGCCCGATCAGGAAATCACGTAAATTTATGACCCCAATAAATTAAAACAACCTTTACAACCTTTACAAACTTAAACGAAATATTTCATACAATATGGGAATATAATTTCCAAGTGTGTGGTCAAAGCGGCCGAGCAGGTGCCTGCGAGACTCATTACCGCCGCCAGGGGGCGCGGGCGGGGAGGAAGTGACGTCATTCGCCATGTCGCAATGCCGTGTTGCCGTTGCCGCGCCGTGTCGCTTGCCGCCCGGGCGAACGCGGTGACAAATGGATACATTGACGGCCTACTTTATTCATAGTTCGTGGGGTGAAAAAAATGAATGGTGTGGTTTTTAATGAGTAATTAGAGCGTAAAAGTAAGTACAAAATTATGTTTGATTTGAATTTCGGTTATAAGCACAGTGTTTGATTTTCTAATTGCAGTGTCGTTCAATTTTTCAGTCGCTTTTAAAGTCGCAGTTCAAAGTAAACTCAAGAACGTAAAACGTAATTTCATTGAAGCTTTGAATAATATATTGAGAGTGCAAAACAGGTGGTTGCAAACGCTAGTAGGTATTTGAAAACGTTAGCTAATAAAACACCCGACTGGAAATAAACTCGTATCACAGTAAGTACCTATATTTTCCCAAGAATCTAGAGGAAAATATAAACTGCAACGATAAAAAAATGTTACAACGTAAATAAAAAAATATTTGGCAGTGGCAACTTTTTTAATCGCAGAAAAGAGGTCGCAAGTTATTTAATGTATTATTTTTCCTTTTAGCGTAATTTAAATATAGAACTTCAACGCAAACAGTAATTAACTTTTGTTTAACCTAAAAAAAGGATATTTAAAACACATTTCAAAGTAATGTTATGTTAAGCTTATGGATTGAAGAAACATTTTTGGACCGTGGGCACACTTCAGCAATATTTTATTCACAAATTACTAACTGCTTTGACGGTCCTCTTGAATTTGAAATTGAGAGACCGACGCAAAAGTAAGTTCAACGTCGCGAATGAAAAAAAGTTGCGGTCTTTTTAGCATAATCGAGAAGAATATTACCATAAACCCGCGTAAATTGCTTTTCTATAAAAAGGAAATAGTAAACAGTGTCCTCTCAGTTTGTTATGACATTAGGAACGGCGGGAATGGCCATCACGATGAGATTATTGCCGACTAGATCGTGAAAGGAAAATGAAATCTTTTCGTGTCAAGGCGTTGCGGGAGATCCAACTGAAATTGCACAAATGGCTACCAGTGGTGCCAACCTAACGCATATTGCTTTTGAATAATTTATAAAGGTGACTTTGCCCATCAATTTTATTAGTGGGGAACTTTTTAATAGCCACAAAAAACGTTTTGTCGGAAATTCACAAACAAGAGTGTTATTTTTCAACATAATAGCTTAGCAAAAGTTTCAATTATGGTCGTTTGAATGCCATAAAATTCCGCATTTAAGTATAATTTTATGATGCTTAAACTGTTTTGAATTAAAACGAAAAAGCTTACTTTGACAAACGTTTCATTTTTCATACATTATTCTTCACTTAACAATTTTGAGTGAAGAAAAATCTATTAAACGGAATATTTTAAGTGGAAACTACTACTAAAAATAGATTAGCTTGTACTCAAACATTGCAAGAATTAATTTGGTTAACACATCACAGGTTAAAAGAAATAATATAAATAAGAACTCAATTTAAATGGTAATATAATAGTAATTCAGACGCGATGCATCGACAACTTTGAGATTATCTTAGCCAAATACTTATGGGATGTATTTATTATTTGTTAGTGAATAGCCGAAAGGTAAGAGCTTCAATGACTTTTACCCCAAAAGGAGTAAAGACCATCCATCAACTCAGCCCACAAATTGTTTTTATTTATTTACGTCTTGCTGCGAATATTCCATTCCGCGCACTGTGGAGTCTGCGCGATTTATGACAAAGATAAATTTTACTACTACAATGTACTGTTGCCATGTTCTGTTATCCTGGTAGGCTCCCGGGCATATATTACTCTCTACAAGAACTTAATTTATTGATACAGAGCCAATTTGAAGTTAAACAGTAAGAAAATTGAATCAGAAATTATGACTGTTCAAATGAAATATTATTGGCTCTTCTGTTAAAAGCGAGCAAATAAAAAAGGTGGTCAAAAAGTGGTCTTTCACTATTCATAACAAATTATCTCGATAGCCTGTGGCCACTTTGATAGCTACATCACTCAAACTTTAAGGTAGCTTCAAATATTTTTGAAATCTTTAAAAGAGAAATATCCAAAGACTTTTAAGCTACCTTTTCTGAATAGCATCAAAAGTGTTTTCAATATCGCCTTTTTCGATTTTGCAGAGAATTAGAGGTTTCTATTCAGCCAGCGACAGGTTTGAGTGCATCGTGTATTGAATACCAGGGGACAAGGCGAGCGAAGAGTTAAGTATATTTGTGAAAGACTTGGTTCCAAGACGGAGTAGTGTAGGTGGTTTCTACAAAGTGGATACCAGTGGCCAATAGTGAAGCTTTGTAGATCAAAATAGTCACAATACTTTTACGTACCAATATGTTTCGTTTGTGAAACAAGATATTTTCTGATAAAAAAAAGATAGAAGGTTCGAGAGATACATAGACCCTTCGCTACTGAAAAATGTGTACGTAACAAGTAAGTGTGGAAGTAATATATTCAGGTGTATCTTGTACACAAAAGTTGAAATGCGTCCTCAAGCTCTACTTAAAACTTTTACGATACGCTCTGCGTTCGTCATATTTTACCAAGAGAGTGAGTGTATCTAATCAAAGTTGCTAACTCGGCTGTCAGTAAATACGGTAGTACATCGAGCATTAAAAATCGACTTCGTTGTAGAACAAATGTTTCCTGTAAATTTTAATTTGTAATCCTCAGCTAGTTTTTCATAAGCTAACTCATATTTGTACGCCTCCTGGCATAACATAGCGCCCTTCATCAAACATAAGACCTGCATTTCTTCACCTATGTTAACAAATAAATAAATGATTATGATTATGTACAAATGTATGCAGTTTGTGTCACTCACAGCATTTCAAGTCTTCCTTAAGTAGCGTGTCATTTCCCGGGAGTATATGACACTGTATTTTAGAATGACTTACTGACTCAGTACAATGTTGTTTCTTAATAATATGGAATACAAAGTGTACCAGAATAAACGAAATACCTTAAAAGGGGTCATTATGAACAACTTTTACTATGGGACCAATACTAAAATTAAATTAGCTGTTCAGTACATTTTGTCGAGTTATGCGCACAGAAATGTACGGGGCAGTCGATTTATTTTTCACGATTTCAGTTTTGGTCCCATAATAAAAGTTGTTCATAATGATGAGTACAATGACCCCTTTTAAGATATTGCGTTTATTCTGTTACACGTTGTATACGCACTTCCTACTTCAGTACCTTCCTATTACAGCCCCGGTTACATCAGGAATGTCAGGCCCAGTGACTACACGACTTCATAATTCCAAGTCCATCATAATTTTAGAGCACAGAAAAAATCACATAACCCAAACCAAAAGCTTTTGACGTATGTCAACCCTCTTTGCACCGGGGGGTTAAAAATAGTACGGATAAGATGTTTATCCAGTGACCCAGTCACCCTACATTTGACCCAAACAATAATAAGGGACACGAATAACACATAAAGGAAAATAAAATTATGTAAGGGTTTAAATATTAGTTTGCTTTGGCCCAAAAATTAGTAAAGGCCGAAATATACGTGCTTGTGACTTATACAAAACCATGCAAGTAGCTTGCATGCCATAGTGACACCCACCAATCATAACTCATCATTCACAGCTTGACTTCACCCACTGCTAAGAATAGGGCTGTATTTTCTGTCTATTGTGCTGTAGAAATATACCTCATTAAGAACAATAATATCATCATCATCATCTACAGCCCGACTTCGCTCACATAAGAGTATGCTCTTATGTGAGCGAAGTCGGGCGAGCCTATGGGCTCTTCTCTTGTGCCAATCTCGACGTTCCTGTGCCAGCCTCATCCAGGTTCTACCCGCGATAGCAGCCATGTCATCTGCCCATCTCGCCGCAAGACAACAAACCGTCTTCCACTCCGTGTACGCCACTCGGTCTAACTCCATTACTAATTCCATTTCAGGTGAAGAACTTATTATGGCACAATGACGTGCAAGTTTTTTTTAAGGATGGGAAGTCATCAAATGACTTCTTCCGCTCTGGGTCGAGCGGAAGGACATGTCAGACTCTTACTGACTAAAACCCATCCGTATTCCTTCTAAAGCCCTTTGCGTTCCAGGGCCGCGGTGACTCTTTCGAACAAATTATGCAACCCTGGATGTCGTCTTGCATACTTTTGTACGAGTTTCAGTCATGTGTATTACCGCCTTTAATATTAAATTTTAGAGTAATGAAATTGTGTTGGAAACCTAAATACGGTTTGAAATAGGCAGTAAATGTGATTGTGAAGTGGATTTGAGGGTATTATGGTAAACCGCTTCATACAAACTCATTACAGCTCATCTGAATGGATTTGAATGTGGTATTAACTAGGTTAGCCGGCTAGGTATTAGTTTCAGCGTGGTGAATTTAGTCTTTACAATGTATCTATTGAGCCCATTTAAATTAAGTTTTAAATAGGTTCTTTATTGTATTCGTAAGTACATACGTAGGTTTTTCTAAAGTGTTGTATGATATAATATAAAACACGACGTTTCTCTCGTCAGTCTATTTTATGTTGATGCAATTTAAACACTGTCAAGAGATACCTCAATAACCAGTATTTTTTCTTGCACCATATTGCTTTTCCAATAGCAACATTGACCATTGCCAAATATATAAATGAAAAAAAGAATTTGAAACATATGGTGACATATGCTCGCTAACTGGAGAGTTTTATGCAAATACTTTTTTAAACCGAAGATACTTTTAATGGCATAAAATAAGTTTTACAAAAAACAAAATCTAAAAATGTTCTGAAAATACTGCTCTACGCTCCAGCATAGAACGGTATATTTTATTGGTATGATATTTGCTCGGTTGGAAACTTGGAACTCGTATATCCCATGTTTTTTGTACCAACAATAGTCGTAGATTTGTGTACCTACTCATTATTTTAAATCGGTGTACGTCATACGAAAAAATGTAAGCTCCATTTTAGTACGATTTTTACATCCACTATTGTTTGGTTTTTGTGTTCAAGCTTTTTGCTTATTTCATAGTGAAGTTATAGATATAGTATAAATACTGATGGGATGATTTTTTTTAGTTCAATTTACTCGGTAAATCGCTTTTCCCAAAATCAGTAAGTTTTAACCATATTTTTCCCATTTTCGTAGCCTAAAATGGTTTTGTATAATAGGTAATTTCACTTTACGGATAGACTTTTGTGCAGCAGTACTCAGTTTATAACAAATATAACATCCATAGTGGATGGATGGATAGCTCCTGTAACACTAGTTTTTCCTGAGGTTTACATGGGTGCATTTATTTTGTACGATATTTTCACTCACAAGCATCACTTGTAAGTAGGTATAGCTGTTATATTGTATTGTCAAATAAAAAAAAATAGCAGGTAAAAATAAATTTTTCGAATTGATAGTGAATAAAAAATTCGAACACATTTCCGTATTCAACCATTCGAATTCACTCCTCACATTTTAATCATAGTACATTTCAGGAAAATTGAACAGCATAAAATAAAAATAAAAAACATCGCTCGTCAACCCTAGCGGGTAAGCCTCAGTATTCAGCCCTAACGGAGAGTATTCCCATGTCCATAGAGAGTTGCTAGCTGTTTGTATGAAATGACCAGGGATGTATGAAATGACCAGAGATGCCCCGGTGACCAATTGACGCTCGCACGAAACTGCATTGTGGCGCAACACATAGGTACGTACAGCAAGCTATGAAATGGCTTTGTATGTATTGAAATGGGTTTGTTGATTATTTGTCTGCCTGGTGTAAAGCGGCGTTTGTGTGGAATGCGGTGTTGAAAAACTGTAAAAAGTGAATAGTCCAATGCATTTCAATGGTAACATTTTGTGATGGATAGCTTCTTCAGTTTGGAGGCAGTGGAGGCGGTTTTCTTAAAACAGTGACCGCGGCCCTGGACCGCAAAGAGCTTTAGAAGGAACACGGATGGGTTTTAGTCAGTAAGAGTCTGACACGCCCTTCCACTCCACCCAGAGTGGAAGAAGTCATTTGATGATTTCCCACCCTTAAAAAAAAAAGTGTTAGTACGACAAACTTGCACCATCACCTGCCTTGCCTTTTCCCAATTATACAATGTGGAGACATCGATACGACGATAAATGAAAACACTGGCAATACTGCATATTTGACCTCCACAACCCAGTAACTGGACCCAGGAACTTGGGTTCGACTGTCTATTTTGTGAATAATATGTGGTTTCTATTTCAGGCATCATCTTAAAGTAAACTGAACGTTTTACCAAGAAGTTATTTCAAAACACATTTTCTTTTACATACAAACCCTAAATACGAAAATACACTTAAATCAGAGCTTGTCAAAAAATTATAACTACGTTACCTACCGTTAATTTCAATAAACAAATATTTCTGGCGACATTTTCGAACAAAATACGGCTATATACACAACATCCGAAGTCCGAAAAATAAAATTACTGCGAAATAGATAATGGCCGAGGCTTTTGAGTTATCGTTGTGTATCAAATTTACGGTTATGTGTTCCTGGCTTTCCCGGACGCGAATATACGTTTGAATGCGAATAGAGACGATTTTTTTAATTTATCAGTTATCGATTTTGCGATGGGCAAAAGGTTATGTATGAATTTTGGTCGATTTGGTGTAAATTTTCTGCTGAACTAATATTAAAAAAAAAACAAAATTAGTGACTTATCAAGTATTAAGGTCACCAACAGGGGTATGTAATGTTTGGTATAAGTATTTTTAATATAACAGCGAATGATATAATTTTGATTCGTATAATTATCTATTGCTATAAAAACTTATGATACACACACAAGAGATATGATTTCATTTCATATAATGTTCAGTGGATATTACAAACCCTTAAACTAATGATTAAAAGTTATAATGTTCATATTGTATAAGATTTCTTTGATCTAATGATAATTTAATGTATATTTTATCGACTTTAAATTCTTTTAATATTAGCTGTTCTTCATGGAATCCTATTGTTACTCCAAGTGCAAACCCCAACAGTATACGTGGCGCAGTATATTCTAATTTAGTATAATGTTATTTTGATTAAATAATCATTTTGTATAATTAACATTTGAACTAACCGCTGACCAAAGAGTGAGAGGGGCCAGCTCGGGAACTTAGGGCACCACGACAATAGGTTAGTTTTGGGGTCTAGCAAAGCGAGCAAAGCGAGCGAACTTAGCTCCCGTGATCCCATTCATGTTAGTTTCCTTTTAGCCCTGCAAACAGAAATAGGAGCCTCCCAAGCCCCCAGCGGGGCTTTGTTGACTTTTATTGGACAGGACCGTAATTTACGCCGAATTTAGAGTCGATATGATCATTAGATCTGTGGGGTTTCCAAGTTGGAGACGACAACTTGGCCATAAGTACGCAGGGCGCATTTACTAATCGTATACAATCTTAAACAATACTAGCGGTCCCGACAGACGTTGTCCTGTCCGAAAGTTTGCTTTGTGTAAGACGAAAAATTATAGAAATCGATTACAGCGCCACCTACCGGGTCCAATTGTGAATCTAAACTATTCTCAAATCTCCTTGAACACACACAAAAATTTTCATCAACATCGGTCCAGCCGTTTAGGAGGAGTTCAGTGACATACACACGTACACAAGAAATTTATATATTAAGATAAATATTGTTTTTTAATCATTAGTTTAAGTGTATGATATGTCAACTGAAGCTTATATGGAATGAAATTATATCTCTTGGATGTATATTATATGTTATTATAACAATAAATTATTATAAAAAAACATATCAAACGAACTTATATCGTTCGTTGTTATATTAAAAATAGTTATACTTAACACTACTAAACACCCATTCCATACATTTCAGACTTTGACAACAAATAGCACCGTTAAAAAATCACTTTGTCTAAAACTCCTTAATAATTACTGCCAGATTAACAATGTCGAAGGAGGTTTACCTCCACTTTCATCAGGGACATGTACTTCATCTGGCAACTCCCGAGGATCCAGAAATAACATCCTAATATGCAATAGTCTTCTTACTTACCAAGATTCCGTTTCACAAATCTATAATAACTTCCTTACAGTTACAAACCTGTGCTTATTTACCTACGTACATAATTTACTGTGTAAACGTCGAACCTTCTGTTATTAGGGAGGTCCCTAAAAACAACAGCTTTATACAGCGTAGGCATACAAAGCGCTTTACGCTGGAAGGTAAATTGAAAAAGGGTATATGTATTTGCATTCCAATATTTTCTTATTAAATATCGAAGCTGTGTTTTAACGATAAAGCCATGTAAATTAGTTTTTTTCTTGTGTTTTAGTTCTATAAGAAAATTGGTTAGAAAATGCTTGCTTATTTATTTAGTTTTGTGATTTGTGGGTCTGTACAGGCCCACTGACAAAAAAGGGCTGAACTTGAGAACAATGCCTACAGGGGCCTGACAAACCCTGGGCCTTAACCTTTTGCGTGTCTTAAGTTACACAGTTCGAAGTGCTAACACCATAATGATTAGGTCGCCAAAAAGGAATTCTGTTATTTGAACTGTATATCTCCGTCTCTCTCTCACACGTCATAGTATTGTTACACCAGCGGACTCCTACTAGTGCTACTCGTGATGTTATTATAAATAAAACTATCTTTTAGATTTAAACTTTCATAATATATTTTACGTCAGCCTTCAACGAGGGCTGGCACCGGTGTCACAAAAGAAAACAAAACATATTTTTACATTCCTATTTCAAATTCTTTTAGTTTTCGCCAGGCGCTTCCAAAGGGCTACCTTGTCTGCCAGAGACCTGGAGCCAAGGATATCCTCGTCACAGTATCTAGGTATCAGTCACATGCTATCATCATCTGCTTAGCCTTTCCCAACTATATTGGGCTCGGCTCCCAGTCAAACCGGATTCAGCCGAATACCAGTACTTTACGTGGAGCCGCTGTCTACCAGACCTCCACAACCCATTGACTGGGTAACACGGTAGTTCTTGGCAAGAACAAAGTCACATGTCATAATGTTGCAAAAATAAGATATTTTTGAAACATTATTTTGAAAGAGATGGTCTAATCATTTCTTGCTTTATAGTAATATATCAATTTCACAGAGGCCTAATAGGCACTGTCCACCAGAAAAATTAAAATATCTGCTAGAAAAAGTTTCTTACATACAGAAGTTAGAACCTACACGAAAAAGCTTATTTATGAAAACTTTATGCGCTAGTAAAAAAACTCTGTAAAAAGGCGGACTTAATGCTTAAGGCGTTCCACCAATCGATCTTACATTAAAGTGACTGAACATAAAGCAAACGGCGAGACTGCATACCTACCTACTCGTAATAGGTTCACCACGTAAACCTAGGCTTCTACAAATACTAAGAAGCAGTAACCTGGAACATATAATAATATTCTACAGGCATTTCCCAATACTTTGTTATAAATACCAAGTACAAATCACAGGTTATCGTATACTTATATTAACTATTAGCATACAAAAAAGCCTAGTCAAGATCCAGCATGCGATTTTAAACAATACCTAAGAGGCAGGTACTTACTTTAATTCCTGTGAAATAGCTTAAAAATACTGCCAAAAGTTCTTGGCAGTTTGCCATAGTGCCCCATACTTTTATACCATGGCATTAATCGCTAGGTTCTGCCAGCGGCTTTGCCCGCGTCAGAGTCGAAAATATTTTTAAGGGAACGTAGTAGCGGGATTAAAAGCATCTTATATCCTAATGGTTGCAATAACTCCATTATTTATGAACCGATTAAAAAAGCAAATAAATAAGCAATCATTTCCTAACTAATTTTCTTATATAACAAAAACACAAGAAAAAAAAACTCATTTATCTCAATTTGTTTTCCGTAAAATGTTATCTTATCTTAATATTTGTCTTTATTTATATGATGAGTTTTGTGATACTATTTTTTTTGTGTCCTTGTCTTTTATTTACGTCCTAAGCCATGGTGAGATATACCGCTGTATTTCATCCAAATCCGTTCAGCCGGTGAGACGTGATTGGCTAACAAATTTCCAAACGAGAAACACAAAGACTTTCACATTTATAATAATATTATAGTAGGATAATATACAAAGCGGAATAATAAAGAAAATACATTAGTTAGTTAGTACCGTCGAAGCTAATGTTATTTCCCGTTCTAGTTTTAGCGGAAAACAATCGAATTACCAACAAGTTCGCCGTTCGCACTTAACTTTAGCTTAATGGACGAGTTTAGTTTCTACCTATTTCTATTTGGGCTATTATAGTTAAGCTGTTTTTTTTATTACTGTATTTTTGTTTCTTTTTTTATGGATCGGAAAGCATCAAAACTCCTTCCGCTCTGGGCGAAGCAGAAAGGAGTGTCAGACTCTTACTGACTAAAACCCATCGGTGTTCCTCTTAATGCCCTTTGCGTTCCAGGGCAGCGGTGACTCTTTCGAAAAAATTCCGCAACCCTGGCAGGTTATTCCTGTGTCAAATAGTTAGTTTGCGCGCATGAGAAGCTGATTGAAGACAATATCCTGTCGATCAAATTCGGCCGTGGTGGCCAATCTCAACATAGATGCGCCAAGAACGCAGAAGCAGTACAAGTGCGAGAGTGCATAAGTTTGTGAAATACAGGTGCAATCTCGCATCCTTTCCTCTTATAGTCTGATGAGATGGTAATCCAACCCGACCGGGGAGAGACAGGCGCAGGAGCAACGTCTTGACGTGCTTTGCTAGGCACTGGGGTGTCACACCACTAACTTCCAAACCCCAGGCTGCTTGTTCTGCGAATTTCTGATGGTAAAACCCGGTGATACTTTTTGCCCAACCTGGGATTTGAACGCGGGATCCTACGCTTGGCAGTCGCGCTTGACCACGAAACCAATGGGGCCTAGACGACAATAGGCGTACTATGACTGAAGAGGAAAGTAATTACTCGATCAAAAGACACAGTTACACTGAATACAAGAGAACTGATTTTCAAAATACTATCCACGCCCGTCTTTGGGTCACAGGAGTCTATATGTGAACCAAATTTGAACTGAATCGGTCCAGTAGGTTAGGAGCAAATTAGCTGTGATAGATCGACAGAGAGATAGACAGTCAGACATTCAGACAGAAGAATAGAATAAGATAATACCCTTTTTTTGGACACAATATAAGTTACAGAAAAGATATATGAAGAAAATATTACATAGCGTGGCACAATAGGAGGCCTTATCGCCAAAAACGATCTATTAAAGACAATCTCATGAGTTATCTTTTGTGGGTCCCGTTTAGTATCTTGACCACATCCAGAGTTTCGGAACCCTAAAAATAGTATCATCTTCCTAGTATTAGTGTAATTACGTTACTTATAAGCTGTATTAACATAACTTACAACAATGACCCTCAGATAAGGTCGCGGCTAACATTTGGCAAGTTTATCGCACTTGGTAGACTTGGCCAAGCTCGTACAGCCATCTGGACCGACTGAGGCGATTGTCTGGCGATGTTAAAATGTAGTCAATAATGAAGATTACCGTGTATTTACATAGATAACGTATTATGGAATACTTAATAATATATGGGCTCACTATGGTGTATAGTGAGATTAGTATTTAAAATATGAAATGTACATGTTTCTTAATAAAAGAATATAATTATGGAATTGTTTAGTATAATACTTTTTGTATGGAAAAATTATACGGACACGGATGGGTTTTAGTCAGTAAGAGTCTGACACGCCCTTCTGCAAAATCAAAAATCAAAATCAAAAGTCATTTATTCAAATTAGGCTGAGTGCCAGCACTTTTTGAACGTCAACGTTCTACATAAAGACAGTCCCCCAAAACGCCCGCCCGTCACCACTTCCTAGTGTTTTAGCTGGGAAGAAGAAGTGGCGCAACAAATTCCCCAGCAACACATCTGTCTGTTAAGTTATAAAAAATTGAATTTATACAGCAGTATGCAAAGTTTATAAAACATGACACAGAAAATTATATGTCTAATATGTAAATCAAATTTTATGAAATTAATTGACACTTGTTAGTTAGCACACTCCATTATGCCATCAAACAAACAAACTCAAGCATTAACAAATAAATCAAACTAATAAAGCCCCCAGGCATAAATATGTAGTGTGCGCGCTTACACGTGCAATGGTATAATCTAACAACAGGATTGTGACTGGAACCACAAGTGATGAACTAGAGCCAACGTAGTTAGTATTACAAACTGTAGGTTTATCGTTATAACAATAATAAAAAAAGCTGCTCCCCCCAGAGCAGAAGAAGTCATTTGATAATTTCCCATCCTGTGTCAGAAATAAGGTCCACCCACCCTACCTACAATATATCGATTAGCATACCACAAAGGCATGCAAAAGCTCATTATAATTTCTCATTGTCTAATCAAATTGCAAATGAAGGGAAGGGGCTAATGCGGTGTCCGCTTTCGAGTCGGCAATACATCACTTTGTGGACATGTGATGTATGGCGTATGGATAGCCGGTTGACCATCGGGTAGAGTCGGGATTCTAGGTTACATCACTATTCTAGTGGACACTGAAACCCGGGATAGTTTAGGTATCTGTGAACAAATATTTAATTATGTATGTTCCTCATTCAGGGATAAAATACATTTGAAAATAGAGATGTAATTGAAAAAGGAGGCCAAACATTTTTTCGACAATTCAATAATCTTTTGGTTTCGGAGTTAAGCATTTGATTATGCGTATTTCTCACTCTTTTTAAGCTTGAAAACCTTTCGGTGAATTACGTTATTTAAGTACCTACTAGTCGTTAGTACAAAACGTTTGCTGTGCCCTAACAGGGTCTACAATGACTAGGCTTTAACATCTTTTCTAACATGTTTGTTTACCTTGTGGAACGCAAATAAAAAATATAATTATGTATACCTACTCAATTCGGAAACGCGCCATCATTCAAGGATTATTACTTTCAAGAATTGCCTAAAACACTTGTATGTAAAAAAGAAAATTCATCTCATTAGGTGAATAAGTAGGTTCCTACCTATTTGTATTTCAATACACCAATACATCTTAAATTTTCCTTAATGATATCGTTTCTAAGTGGGTTCGTTATAAGAAATCCGAAATTAATGAACAGCGGACCCTTAAAAATCCACATAGTAAATATTACCGAATTCTACAAGCGATAAATATATACCTACCTATACAATACTGTTTGCCAGACTAAATGGCTATCCTTTTCTTCGGTCAAAGAATCAGCATTGCCATTCAACGTAACATTGCTGCCAGTATTCTGGCCACTTTCTGGCAAATTTTTTGATGCCCTTTCACCTTTTCATTTCCCCTTTTTATACGCGCTTGTACATATTATAGATCTGTGTTAATTAGGCCCACTTGCACAAACCAGAGTTATCTTTTCTCTCTCACTCCGACTCAGAGTTAGTTGCTACACGAGGTTAAATCACAAATATTTCATACTTGTATACGTATAATGGTCCCGGGGACGGAATGGCAGAGGGTTTAAATTTTCACCAAAGGAGATTAAAACTTATCCAATAGGAATACGACATAAATGCCAATGTTTTAAATTGATTCCGTGGCATCGAAAGGGATTTCTTGACACGGCATTGGAGAGAGCGATGTCTTGGTAGGCCTCGATCAAGTATACAATGGTAGGCCGCCGGAATGCTACAGTATCTAAGCGGCTAGTGTGCGCTGAACGGTGGCCTATGCCATTCCGCCCCGTCGTGCGTAGGCCCTAACTCGGAGTTAAAAAATCATTCCGGTATGAGCAAGTGAACCTTAACAACTACTGTAGATCAAGTTAATATAACAATACGAGAGCCTAAAACAATCTGGTTAACAATATTGATTTACGTAACAGAACAATGGCCGACACTGACAGTCGTATAAAACATTTTTGTAAGTTTTTAAATCCATCAAATTGTTTGTCATGTCATACAACGGTGCCATGATGGCCCAATCCGCTTTTCGACGATTGCATTGTTTTCGCACTGTTAAATAATCGTTCTGTGTCAATATTATAAATTTTAATGTGAACTCTGTCTGTCTATTTGTAACCTTCACATCCTAACGGTTGAATAGAATCTGGGCAGACGGGCAGACCATGTCCTACAATTAGAATACTTTTATGCGGGGAGAATGTTCTCTTGGTATAATATTCGTCTGTCACGCGAGCTTCGGGCGAAGTCGCTGACACGAGCTTCACAATCATTCATTTTTAAGTCTTTTAGTACTAGGTTGCTTCAAGTGATTTGTGGTGCAAACGGGCTTCAACATAGCAGATACCTGCCAAAGTGCTTTTTTCAATTTTACACCTTCATCAATATACGTTTTCGTGCTGTGCAAGCATAATGGCTATAATAGCTAAAACACGTTTCTTCCCTGTTTGAGCCTCTTGCCTTTACTGCTTCTTCAATTACGGGCCATTCAAGTATTTGAATGCAAAGTGATACTAAACGGTAAACGTGTGTCGATACTATTCATGATGCTTTTAGTGAAGTTAGTCTTGACACAGCAGCATGAAGGTGACCAATGGAACGTATTACTGGCTCGCATGACCACTAGACCAGAAGCGAGCAAAACGTCTCGACAATTATTGAATGTTTGCTTGGTAAGGCACGTTTCAAGATCGACGATATTTTTGAATTCAAAAGTTTGAATTTCAATTCCAATAAATTGGAGTATGTTGTGTTGTGGTTTCTTCATTATTTCAGGAAAACATATAAACGTATATCAGCCCCTTTTTTCGGCCACACTTCCTTGTTCTGTAGAGGTATACGGTACAGAGAGTAAAGTCCCGCACACCTCCACTGAAATGGGAGGATCTTCCGACCAGGCGGTTGTTGTGTCTGGTGGGCAACTGCCCGATACTTGATATTCGGACTGTTGTATATGTCCAAATCGCACGGAGAACTTTGCTTGCGCGATACAGGATTTCGTTGATAGCTCGTCGCTGACAGGATAGATGGCGCTGCGGTTCTTTTTGTTGCCGTACAAATTTTGCTACTTAGTTCTTCATGTGGCGGCATTGATGCCGCAACAGTTCCTTGCATCCCTCATCATAAGAACGACGAAATCTTTTGTACAACAGGTCAATTTGATTATGATATTAATTATGTAACACGTAAAGCACGTTAAGCCGTTGGTTCCGGCTGTCATTTCTAGATCTTTGGCAGACGTTACGGATTGTCAGAAGCCAGTAAATCTGACACCAGTCTTGCCAAGAAGTACCGTGGTACACAGGTGGAGGTTTGGTGGGCAGTCGCTCCACGTAAAATACTGGTATTCAGCTGAATCCGGTTTGACTGGTAGCCGACCCCAATATATTTGGGAGAAGGCTAGGCAGATGATCAATTATGTAACATCGAAGATTACCACGGCAGGTCAGAAAGAAATGGCGGGATGCCATGCTGGTTTGCTTCCCAAATGATGTGCCCAAATTACAGAGCGGGGAAAGTGGATAGAAGGAACGAAAGCCCAGCAGTAGGACAGTGCTTCTAATAATAAAAATGTTAATCAGGACCCATTTACTGTGTATGCAAATGACCCCTACCATAGACTTTCCGTAGTTTTAGTTAAGCAGTCCACCCAAAACTATAACCCAATATCTTTCCTAATAAATTAATTAATCTTGTTGTAATATCTGCCGCAGCCAAACAGCTTAATCAGCCGTTTAATGGGTTGCCTAGCCTTTTCATTTAACTGCGCCGATTACCAGCGACCTAAATGACATCTTAGGTTCAATGTCGTTTAATGACTCGCCCATGTCACTTATGTCGCTGATTAAACGGCGCAGTTAAATAAAAAGGTTTGGCTTTTAATGAACTGGCTGATTAAGCTATTTGGCTGCGACAGATATAAAACAGAAATTTACAAAACAGATTAATTTACTTATTAGGAAAGATATTGAAACAAAGATATTGGGCCATACTTTTGGGTAGACTGGTTCACTAAAACTATGTAAAGTCTATGGTACCATGCACGTAACACTTACGTATAAAACTAACAACAGCATATTGCACTGACCAGTAGTAAACATGCCGCCAATTAAATTGAAGTTCCGATTACAATTTACGAGAACTGCCCACTCATCGTGCTTTCGTTCGATTCCATTTTCAATATTGAATAGTTTATGGTAACGGAATAATTAATTGTTTTTCAATATTTAGCTTGGCGTGGCATCCAAAAAGCGGGTTATCGAATTTTAACACTTAAAAACTTGTGTTTATTTTCTGTTTTTATATTGAAAATTTAAGTGTCCTTATGTTTGACTGGCCTGTTGGTCGAGTGGTTAGTGACCCTGACTGCTAAACCGGAGGTCGTGGGTTCGATTCCCACTCAGGACAAATCTTTGTGTGATGAGCATGATCATTTGTTCTGTGTCTGGGTGTAATTTGTCTAAAATATGTATGTATTTAGAAATATATAAGTATGTTTATCAGTTGTCTGGTTGCCATAGCACAGGCTCTGCCTAGTTTGGGATCAGATGACCGTGTGTGAGTTGTCCCAAGATATGATTATTATTCTCTTTATCCATTTCACTTACATACTAAATTTACATTTTTAAATATTTCTTAAAAAAACACATTTAAAAATATAAAAAGCAGTAGTCCACCGGTGTCGGGAGCAAGGTTCAAGCTACCGGTGGTTAGGGCTCCAGAGAAAGGAACCTCCTCACAATACGAGCCGTATCGAGGAGTACTGCCTTCTGTATCAGGCCCTTTACCCAAC
>NDFZ01005480.1:1233399-1264003 GCA_002192655.3 Mamestra configurata | reverse complement strand
ATTCCGTGATTCCAGACGCAGTCTATCAAGTACGGCGTCATCCAACATACGGTTACGCTGGATGACCCGCACCTGATCCGATAGTCGTTGGGCTGATACGTTGACAGCTGGCTCAAGCACCTGAAACAGAGAGAGCATCCGACCACGGTACGCAGTCAAGTTAGTTCCCCCCTCTGTAGCCCCATAGTATGAGCGCATGACGTTTTCATTAATGGTTTGCGTCCATCGCATGCGCTGCACACTTCCACCGGGAGCTGGGACCCTATCAGAGGCCGGTGGGCCTCGAGGTCCTAAGCCGTCCGGCGGCCGGCGTCCTCTTCGTCGACGTGCAGGTGGTGGCGACGTGGGCGGCGAGAAGTACTCATCACTTGAGCTCGACGCAACTGCTACGGCCGGTATCACAGCACTCACGGTGGGGCTGGGTTCCGGCGGCGGCGAGGCGGAGCTGAGCGATGAGGCCGGAGGTGGTAGGCGTGCTCGTTGAGCTGCGGCTCTTGTCAACATAATTTTTTCATATTAAATCAGTTTTCTTCATTTTATATCAGTTTTATTACACTATTGCAGTCTTATTGCTTTTTTTTCCATCTTATTGTCATTTTGTTATGATTTATTAACGGATTTATTGGTAATTAAATTTATTATAATTATTTATTATTATTTAAAATTGGGAAATTGAAAATGTTATTTCAATCCTTAACAGACCTTGTGTGTTACCTAACCTTGTCGGTACACTGGAAATGCTAGTGAAAAACATATCTAGCTTTTGGTGTTAAACGGTCTTACATCCCACCTTTATTGAAATGTAAAACCGGAAATCAAAAACACAGCGGTCTCGGATTCACACTTATCGTGATCCGCAACGTTTAACCTTTTGACCGCCACGGTTGACTATAGCCGACCAATGAAAAAGTGCCCAACACGTTATGCTCTGGCGTTCAAAAGGTGTTTTGAACGCCAGAGCATAAACGCCACCTTTATTGAAATGTAAAACCGGAAATCAAAAACACAGCGGTCTCGGATTCACACTTATCGTGATCCGCAACGTTTAACCTTTTGACCGCCACGGTTGACTATAGCCGACCAATGAAAAAGTGCCCAACACGTTATGCTCTGGCGTTCAAAAGGTGTTTTGAACGCCAGAGCATAAACGCATCGGTGTGCCCCCGACGCCAAACCACAAATTCGTGGTTTTTTTTGTCGGCTCTAGCCGACGGTGGCGTGTTGGGCACTTTTTCATTTGTCAGCTATAGGCGACCGTGGCGGTCAAAAGGTTAATTGTGATAAAAACGATACAATAGAGGATATTTAGGGTTCCTTCGAAGATACATGAGAATGGATGTTAAGAAAAGAGACATTCTTAATCAAAATAACTGCCTGCCTATTTAATCCAGGTAGAAAAAAAAAAACAAAACACTACCAAATCTCTGCACTTCACCACTAATCTTATCTTTAGTATGTACGTGCTTCAGTTAACATTCAAACCATTAAAACATTACATACCTTTTAAACTAAGGGCGAGTTTTTTATCCATAGCAAACTCAACTGGCCTGTTGGTCGAGTGGTTAGTGACCCTTCCCACCCAGGACAAATCTTTGAGTGATGAGCATGATCATTTGTTCTGTGTCTGGGTGTAATTTTTCTATAATATGTATGTATTTAGAAATATGTACGTATGTTTATCAGTTGTCTGGTTGCCATAGCACAGGCTCTGCCTAGTTTGGGATCGGATGACCGTGTGTGAGTTGTCCCAAGATATTAAGATAAGATATTATACTTACCTATGGGTGTAATATCATCAATTGTATTAACATCAATTGTTAGTTATTAACTAAATAGTTCATTCATTTGATCATTGGTTAAGCTAAATATTGATCGAAAAACGCACATTACCAAAATTTAGGTGCCCATTATTTTTAACCATCATCATCTGCCTAGCCTTTTCCCAACTATATTGGGGTCGGCTTCCAGTCAAACCGGATTCAGCTAAATACCAGTATTTTACGTGGAGCGGCTGCCTACCAGACGTCCACTACCCATTAACTGGGTTGTTACCCAAAATTACACGGTACTCCTTGGCAAGACTGGTGTCAGATTTTCTGGCTTCTGACTATCCGTAACGACTGCCAAAGATGTACAAATGACAGCCGGGACCAACGGCTTAACGTGCTCTCCGAGGCACGGAGGAGTCTCGGTATGTTAATATGGTCACCCTTCCACAGACCAACCTCGGCAAGCGTTGCTTAACCTTGTAGATCGACCCGTGCGGCTGTTATTATTTATTATTTTTAACCATTGGTTAACAATTATTATTGACACCTAAATTTGGTATCTGTAGTACAAATAACTATTACATTAAAACTATGAGTTTATAACTTACGATTGTTCGAAAACGCATTTTAACAATTTTAACCACTGGTTGAGATAACTCTCGATCAAAATCTCGCCCTAAGTACGATAAAACGGTTACCTTTAATAGAAGCTACAAAAAAGATATTTAACTCAGCGAGAACAAACGTAACGACATAAAATAGTCTCGGAGAGAGTAGGTCGATCGCTCGACGCTCAGCGGAAATGTACAAATCAAATCTCCTTCGTGGCTGTTATAATATTTACGTCTGATACAACTCTGAAGTCTTCGGCAGCCAAAGCGTAGGTACTTTCGCTTCAACTAGATTCAATCAGTGGTTGGCAAGATGGATGAAATAATACCCTTTATTGTATACCGTAATAGTTTTTGCTCGTGACTTAATAAGAACAGTCGCACCGGTTGATCTTCAAATTCAAGCAACGCTTGCCGAGGTCGGTCTGTGGATGGGTAACCATCTTAACATACCGAGACTCCTCTGTGCCTCGGAAAGTACGTTTGTAGCGGCATCAATGCCGCCACTTGAAAAACTAACTAACGAAATTTGTACAGCAAAAAGAACCGCAGCGCCATCTACGACGAACTAACAACGAAATCCTGCATCGCGCAAGTAAAGTTTGCCATGCGTTTGAACATATACAACAGTCCCAATATCAACTATTGGGCAGTTGCTCACCAGACACAACAACCGTCTGGTAGGAGGATCCTCCCATTTTCAGTGGAGGTATGCGGGACTTTACTCTCTGTACAGCATACCTCTATACGTTTAGCCGTTTGTTCCGGGCTGTCATTTGTACATAGAAATGCTTACTTTATCAGTCGTTGACGAATAGTAAGAAGTCAGAAAATCTGACACAAGTCTGCCAAGAAGTATCGAGTTACCCAGTAACTGGGTTGTTAAGGTTTTCCGGGCAAGGAAGAAGAAGAAGTCTCGAAATGTTATGGATGGTCATCAACGGACTGACCTTGCAAGCGCTGCTTAACCTCGAAGATCGACCCGGTAGTCCGTTAGTATGTAGGTTCAAGCATGTATCTGTATATTCTATCCTAAAGCAATATGCATTGATTACTAAGTTCTAAGATTCCAGGAGTAAGCACAATAATATACTCAACCTGAGTACATACTGACGAGTATTGCAGGTGGAGTTTAGTTCCGAACTAGGTTGTAATTTCAAATGCATTTGCACTTCGGTACTGAAGGATTAAACGTATACGGGTATACTACGGGTTTCGGGTTACAGAGCTGAATATATTGATAGCTTGCAGGTTTGCGTCGATAATCTCCGTGCAAACTATTTTATGCGCAAGTTTGGATAAACTAAATAGATAATTGCGTTTTGGGATGTTTGTAGCAATTTCAGGAAAATCTTTAGAGAAGGAATTAGTGACATATGTAGATAACTCACTTTGGGCCATTTTTAGGGTTCCGTACCTACCCAAAGGGTTGAACGGGACCCTATTACTAAGACTCCGCTGTCTGTCCGTCTGTTTGTCTATCCGTCCGTCACCAGGCTGTATCTCTGATAGTGAGACAGTTAACATTTTCACAGATGATGTATTTCTGTTGCCGCTATAACAACAAATACTAAAAAACAGAATAAAATAAATATTTAAGGGGGCTTCCAAACAACATGAATTTTTTGCCGTTTTTATAGATAATGGTACGGAATCCTTCGTGCGCGAGTCCGACTCGCACTTGGCCGATTTTTAGACTGAGTGTTGATTCGCTCTTTGGGGTCGAAATGTAATCAGTACGTTTTTTCGCGGCTTCACTACCTTGTCTTATACTGTTTAGTCACAGTGTCCTTTTTTGGAATAAAGGTAGTCTATGCACCTTGTTTATTTATCAGTGAAAGTATTTTTGTAAACTGATAATTCTTAAAAAAAATACACGTTTCATTTAAAAGGCATTGTTAAACCACTACAGTTTCTCAACACATATAATTGTATTATTGTGTAAAAAAAAAGGAATAACCATCATAATTTTATTTATATAATATAATAAACATAAAAATTATCGTACCAAATTATTATTACAACAATTTGGTATGATAATGAGGTTTCACACCTCGTAGTGCGAACGAAAATATGATTATATACTATACTTACTCCTGAACACGCTCATCGTATTCATATGCATATCATCTCATGAATATATTAATTAATTTACTACAGGAAGTGCACTCACTAGGATTGTAAAACTTCAATATATTTGGAGGAATAGTTCGAGAGTTGTATACGGTGCACCGGTAAGTTCTATCAAAAGTTACAGTGCATTGTAAATTAAGTAGCCAACCACGCTGTTTTGTTTACTCTTTGACCACGTGGCAGGATCTGTTAGTTCAGCTATGTGAAAGATTCCCTAATGGGAAAGATCCGAGTCCAGCAGTAAATAAGGTACTTACAGCTTGGTGATAATGATGATATTCTGGAAGGGATAAGGACAGGAAGATGATTGTTGAATGTTTGAATGGTTACTTGGGGTCGGCACAAAACGTTTTTTTCTTCCATTCTGTCCTGTCAGTCGTCACGCTATCACTAACCCTTTTCTTTCATATCACTCATAACACAATCCATCCATCTTTTCTTTGGCCTCCCTCTCCCTGTCCATCCATCCACATTTATGTTCATAACTTTTTTAGTTACATGCATTTCATATCTCCTCTTCACATGATAAGCGGTTCCCTTTCAACTTTTCCGTCACTGACGCCACTTTTAAACTACCTCTAATGTAATCATTCCTCACTTTATCCATTATCATGTTTTAAATCAGACCTCCATTGAGAAGCATATTCCTAAGAGCTTTTCTTTATTCAGCCTGTGGTATCCCACAGCTGGGCAAATGCCTCCCCAAATCTTTTCAGGTATTCTTTTCCGGACTTCCTCAAACCAACCCTTCTAGTAGGCGTCTAGGTCAGCGCGCCAACTCATCCTAGGCCGGCCTCGAATGCGCCACCGTCCATCCTCAGGCACCCACTTTACGGAGACCATTGCCCAGTAATCACTGTGCATGCAGCCTCATCTCATTTTATCCTAGCTGGCTATTAAAAATGTTAATTTAACTTTTGGACTAGCGAGGACGAACAGGAAATAAGTATATTCAAATTGCATTAGTCGTACGTAAACGAAATAAAAAAGTTTCACAACTTCCTGCCAGCAATTTGGACTCATTTTCGTCCGGCCATGAGTTTTATTTTTCTATTTTTACTTTGGTTCGAAAAGTGGGTGATTTTTTCTGGGGCGTGATTTTTTTCCTTGATTTATATTTCATGGCGCTGTGTCTTCTAAAATTGAGAAGCCGTGCTATTTAATTTTTCATGATAAAAAAAAATAGGTCATGTCTCTTATACTCATGTCTGTATTTGCTCGTTTTGTACTAATTCACGATTTTGAAGTTGAGTATTTGTCAAACTCTACTTTGGCAGGCCAAAGGCGTGAATTAGTTGGCCAGGTTTATCAGGATAAACCTGGCCAACTATAACATTTGAGCAGGGTTTGACACGTTCTTAACTCCAAACTCTATTCCGAATTAGCCCAGTGCATAAAAATGAAAATAAAGACACAGAATCTACAAATTCCACTTCTTTTACATAGCTCATATATATTTTATTTCAATCTGGAATAACTATAACGGTATAAATACTAAATTAAGTGACAACACTAGACCACGGTTTAGTTTCCACATATTCCCGGCTCGGTAGTCCGTAGATTATACGGGTAGTATAAACTAAAGAGCTTTTTAGATCTAAAAGGATTAAACTAACTAATTAGATTGGTACCTATAAGATCTATTATAGGTACTCAAGAATATATTTTCGTTTTAGAAATTAGGTGAAGAATAGAAAATAGGTACACAGGAGAAATGTATTACCTTCGCACGCGTGAAAAGTATTTTCATGGGTTTTTTTTGCAGGGTATCCTAATATAATATACCTAATATAAAAATAGCCTTAGTGACCCCTTATAAAGTAATCTTTCAGTGAAAGGCCCGTCATAATCAGTCTAGCCGTTTCAGAGATTAGTCGGAGAAAATATACAGACTATACAGATATATGATATATATATGTTTTTTTTATGTATCTAATTTACTGTCGTATGCGTTAAGCAAAAAACTGTTTTTTTATACTAGAAACAGACACTTGAATGGTATTTATTGGTGTAGTTTTGAAATGAAATCAAATTGTGAATAAAAGAGTTCAAAATTAATATTTTACGTTGTATGTGTGCATCGTCAAAGAAGACAAATTCTTCTTTGATGATGCACAAATACAACTTGATTCAAATCATGCTTCCTTTTGTAGGGTAAATATAAATATTTCCACAAATAAAAAAACAAAATCAAAGAAAAAAGAAACACTCTAACAACCCTTTTCTTACCGACTGAATATCCGAGCACGTGGTAAAATAAACATTACTTAACCGATAAAATCGTGGAAATAAATTGAATACAAGAATTGGGCCGCTTCCCCTAGAGACTGCGCTCAAGACAGGACACCGATATAGAGTGCGCGCACTGGAAGTGACAGTTAAAACCTCTGTGGAATAGCTGGTTTATTATTGGCTGTACTTACAGGTTTTTTACGTTGCTGAGAAGAAGTAATAAACCGCTGTTCTAAGCCACTTTTATTCAACAGCTACAAGTAAAACTGAACAAAAGTATCAATGAAGTGGAACTTTTTTGCGTGTAGCATTTATCTATTTGTGTGCTGTAAGTTTCTGAAGTACACCGTTGTTATAGGCTATTGAAATAGAATAGTTATTTTATATACTGTCTGATTTTTTTAAATCAAGGCATTATGTAAAAAAAAAACAAAAATATAGTTGTTTATTTATTTATTAAAACTTTATGCACAAGTAAAATCACTGTACAAAGGCGGACTTAATGCCTTAGGCATTTTCTACCAGTCGACCTTAGGGTGGTGCAGAGACAACATGGCAGGTGCAACTTAAAGAAAAACTAAAAATAGAGAGAAGAAAAATAAAATAAAATTATAAATTCATAGATACATACATACACTTATACAAAGTTATTAAGAAAAAACGAATCCAACGAATTAACGCTGTGATGATTCTACCAAATTCTTGCGAATGTGCTCACGCGCCTTCACCTTAAAGGACGTTGCCGTCCTGATGTTCAGAGGGAGCGCATTCAAAAGGAAAATTGCTTGAACAAAGAAAGAGGAGCGGATGAACCCAGAGCGGTGAGAGGGACATCGTAGAAGGTGATTATTGGTAGAGCGAAGATTTTGATTTTGTTCATATACGAGTAACTCGGCAGAATGCGTACCTACCGATTTTTTTTTATTCCGTGTTATTTACACGTTGTATAGAAAGAAGTTCAACATTATGGCAAAATGATTTTGTAAAGTTTTTCCAATTTGTCTCGTGTAAAGTTAAAAGCTGCGGTGTAACCTTAGTAAATATTATTGAATTGTTGAGACACCCACGACATGGGAAGAAGCGAGTCTTGTATTCTTAGGACACGCCTACGCAGTTAAACTAAGCAACAGAGCACTCCTCTCATACGTCTTGTCAAATAAGTTTTGAACAACACATAAAGTATAACTATTGCCAAATTCGGTGGCTAACTTATTTTTTCGCACGTAGAGGTTCCGTAAGCGATAGTCTATGGTTTTAATTTTAATTGAATTCAGTAACTTGACAGTTCAAAGACAATTTTTAATAGTGTATTTCGTGTTTTTAAGACAAGTTATTCAATTTAAAATAAAAAGTTTGCTTAAATAAGTACATTATTTAAACTGATTCAATTTAGTTAATTCTTACACCAACTCACTATGTTTTTTTGTCAAATCTGCATTTACTGAAGTTACAAATAAATAAAAACTTATAGATACGATATACAAGCGAGTAGAAAATATACAAGTGGAGTAAAAGGGGAGGGGAAGAACTCACAGGGCATCGAAAAATTCGTCCATTTACTGAATACAATTAAAAGTCGAACTATATTTAAAAGTGATACTTTTAGGGATAAACTGCACTTTTCTGTGCCCTGTTCAGTGTTCGTAACTAATATTGACATTTCGCACCTTTAAAGTAAAACCGTTACTAAACGAAATTATGAAATTTTATAGGGGAGCCAATATTAGAAAATAGTCACTGTTTTTAGATAGATGGCATTGATACCTCAATTCATAAAAAAATTCGTTTAGTAACGGTTTTACTTTAAAGGTGCGATTTGAAATATGCAATTTTTATAAGCGGTGTGTAGGTACCTATTTACAGAGTCAGTTATTGAAGTAGCCGTAAATGGCCAAATCCGAAACTACACGGAATAGCGACGAATACACAAAGGGGGTCGATTCGAGCACGATTTTGGTTGTTTTTACTTTTTGACCTACTTCTCGTACGACGTGACTACATATGTCAACTTTTTATCTTTATAGGACAGCTTTTGGCTTAATTAAAAACGGTGTCGCTTTCCGACCTTTGTGCGTTTGAAGACCCGAACAATGAACTGTATGTAACATTTGATTTATTTAGTTCTTGCGTTTCTCTTTGTAAGGAAAAATTACCTAAAGAGACCATTTTTTATTTTTAAATCAACAATGTATAGAGTTTGTTGATTTTGAAAAAACTAAGTCTATTTTATTTAGGTTATTTTTCCTTCCACAAATCGCCAAGCTTGTATGTCTGCCGCAAGTCGAACTATTCATTGGCAACCACAATGTGGGTCCCAAAAAATGTGCGGCGACATCGTGGTAGACCCAGGCGAAGATTGCGGGATGCCTATCGACAGGATTGGTCCACACTAGCCCAGAGCCGGGAAGAACGATTGGGATTGGGACGGGCGATTGGCCTGCAGTGGGACAATATGATAATAAACAATATGACAAATCAAACTAACAGCCATCCTATGCATTATTATAAATGTGAAAGTAAGTCGGTTTGTTACGCTTTCACGCCTTAATCGCTGAAGCGATTTTGATGAATTTTTATAGAGATAGGTGGGACTCTGGAGATGGTTATTTAGAGAAGGCTATTTTCATGCGCATAAACTCGCATTTGTGATTAATTCTTTGCTCGCGCAATGCCGAGACAAAGTACTTCTTTCTAATCTTACTACTACTTATACCTACTTTTTTGACGCAACTTTTTTGTTTGTTTTAAGTTTAGTTTTATTTGTTAATATTAGTTATTATTGAAGGCGATATTCATTTTTTAATTTAACCTACATAGATATTTACAACTGTTTTAATAAATACTTAACTAACTATATACACTTAATAATATTGCGTCAAAAAATTCGTCCGCATCGCTATCGACTGGAAGTGAACCCTAAAAACTGGCGGCATTGCCACGTTGTATGGCAATGCTTATACTCTTTCCGAGGTAAAAATGTTATTATTGTTAAAATAAGTATATTCTACCTTCTAATTTTTTAAAATACTCGTAAATATTAACCTTGACCTTACCAGGTCCATGTCGCTTCCAGTGATTCTCTCTCCGTGTACTTCCCAACTGCAGCATGAAACATGCATGCCCCCGCTGCGCATGTGTTGTGAGACGGCAACTGTGTGACCCACCCTAACACCTATGTACCTATGTGTGTTGTAAGTGTGGGTGGGTGGTAATAGAAAGGTTTTACGTGAAGAGGAAAGAAAGAAAGGGTATTTTATAATGAAATATTTCGAGGATCGTAAGGAATTCTGCACTTGCTAGAATTAGTGTAAGTCTGTTATTTTCGTCCGATATTGAAAATGAAATTCGAATCAGTCTTTAGTGTTTCTTTTAGGCGTCTGAATGAAAACACGGAACCGTTATAGAAGCACTCGTCCACTGACAGGCATAGCCAATGTGCTTCAATTTTAATGAACCGTATCAATTGAATTTTTGTATGCGATATATAAATTTCTGTGATCTATATTCTGTGCTGTAAAAAGTGTAATAAATAAATAAAGTTTTCGAACAGCACAGTTTGAAAACTTTATTTATTTATTACACTTAAAGTATTAAATTAAAGAGCTCGATGTCAGAGTTCACATATTTTATTTTTTGACGATGTAAAAATCATGGTGACTAGACTTATATTATGCTCTGCTACCCGTCGAAGCTGGGACAGGTTGTTAGTTATTAAGATACCATACATAATTGTATCATTTGTACAAAGAGGAGCTCGTGGCTAAATAATAATAGTCTCACGGGTCGATCTTCAAGGCAACGCTTGCCGAGGTCGGTCTGTGGATGGGTGACCATCTTATCATTTCGAGATTCCTCCGTGCCTCCGGAAAACACGTTCGCCGCCACAAGAAAAACTACGAAGCGAAATTTGTACGGCAACATAAAAGAATCGCACCGCAAAATCCTGCATCGCGCAAGCAAAGTTCTTCTTGCGATTTATTTACAGTCCGAATATCAACTATCGGGCAGTTGCCCACCAGACACAACAACCGTCTGGTCGGAGGATCCTCCCTTTTCAATGGAGCCGCACACCTCCATTGAAAAGGTAGGATCCTTTATTTACTACGCTCTGTTCCGCATACTTTTATACACTTAAACTGACCAATTCAAATAAACGAATGGATATAATATGAATAAACGTCCATAGGTGAAAACCGTATGAAAATCTGTTCGGTAGTTTTTAGGGTTCCGTAACCGAAGGATATTCAACGAAACCCTATTACTAAGCCTCTGCTGTCCGCCCGTCCGTCCGCCCGTCTGTCTGCCAGCAGGCTGTATCTCAAGAACCGTAATATATACGACAGCTTAAATTTTTACAAAGTGTGTATTTCTATTGCCTAAAACAATAAATAATAAAATAAAAACTGAAGGGGCTTCTGATACAAGAAACGTGTATTTTCAGTTATGGTGCGGAACCCTTCGTGCGAGAGTCCGACTCGCACCTGGCCGGTTTTTTTACAAATGCGGCTAGGAATTTTAATTTATAATATGTAGTGATTGTGATGATATTAGGGGCACTGTTTGACTGCGAGCATAAAATAAAACTTATCCATTTGAATTTTTTTAAATAATCGCTTGTTGAGATGAACAGGGTATTATCTCAAACAAAAAAAAAACAAACAAAGTAAACAAAAACATAGGTAATGGAATAATTTTCAAAAAAATTGAAATGTAAATAAAACATCAAGATAAACTTACTTGGGTCACATTGTCATCAAACACTATCATAATTTCCTTCACTAACTAAGTTTTCCTCACATCACAAAGTATCACATATTCAACCTAACCTTTAATAAACTTGGTTTTCACGACTTTACAAAACACTGAGACTTCTGTTGATGATAAAAATCACATCAAAATCTGTTGCGTAGTTTAGAAGAAAAACACGACTGCTCAGAGACATGAAAAGTGATTTAATTTAATTAATTTGTATAGTAACAATACATACGTCCGTTAAACTACAAAGTTCAAAGACTAGTAACACAGTATTCCTAGCATGTATCCATCGTAGATTTGTAGCACATCTGCTACGGCGTAGCAAGTCTCGTAGCGGTGACGTCATCGCTGGCTACGTCGTAGCAACAACAGAGTAATAAAACTGTATCTAGGTAGAATGTCACTAATAAAAATATAGGACCTAATTTAGGACCTAAATTAGTTAGTTTACCATTTGTTGTAAATTATTAAAATAATTTAAGATTTCATGGTTTTCCTATCATTTAATTTATCAAGTTTCTTAGAGAGATTTCATCTTTTTAATTGATCCTAACGATAGATGCAATAAAAGTACAGGTTGTAATTTTATAGATTTTAGTCGGTTCGATTCCCGGGTGTGGCAAGCAAATTTTTGAAAATCTTTGAATGCAGTTTTCTTTCTACTCAAAAATAAAGGAATATTTTCTTTGAGTAAAATTTTCTATCTGCAGTATTAAGAGTACTTTCCCTTCAGGTGGCATTACAAAATTCCACCCTGTATATTCATAGTATTTTCAGTACAAAAGCTGTGAAAACGCCATTTTTTTTTGTCCTTAAGTAAAAATTATCTGTCTATTGAAAAAATTGGCTACCATCGGACATCTAGACGCACTGCAATTTACCATCCCTACCTTGTTGCTATTCCACCAATTCGCACTNCCTGCTTGTCGGTCTTCTACAGATTGTACTTCGGGGAGAGTGTCCAGGAACTCCACGATCTCATCCCACCGGCCCCCTTCTACCATCGGACATCTAGACGCACTGCAAGTTACCATCCCTACCTTGTTGCTATTCCACCAATTCGCACTAAACGTTTCCAAACGTCTTTTATAATGCGCACAGCAAAGGAGTGGAACTCTCTGCCTGCGTCTGTGTTTCCGAACGCATACGACCCTAATCTCTTCAAAATTAGAGTGAACAGGCTTCTTCTGGGTAAGCACGCTCCATCGTCGACTTTGTCTCTGTCATTGTCATCTATGACCTAGACTAGAGTCAAGAGCAAACCCATATTAAAAAAAAAAAAAAAAAAAAAACCCTTTATATTCATTCAAAATACATAATTACTTTGTTCACACAAAAAAGGTGGGATGTGTAAAAGTTATGATAAAATTAATTCCGACCAACACTCGAACCAAATCAAAGGTGGAAACAAAACATGATATCCAAACAAAACTTTTGACGAGAAATAAGATACTTTGGCTTGTAAATACACACAAAAAGCGGCACAAAAGAGGAACAATGCTAAAATAGACAATGGCCGACCTGAATCGGGGTTTTTGTTCACAAAAACTAATTGTAAATAATGTGGGACTGTTTGGTTTTGGTAGATACATGTTTTTATCGCCATTTTTATGTGTTGAAGCCATCTGGTTTAGAATATGAGTTATCACGTGTTTAATGTTACTAAGGTATAGATTTATTTCAATAGTATAAGAAAGATCCCGTATTCAAAAATCTTCAAAATATAGATATTACTAAGTTTCGCCTACTAAAATACGTCACGAGGACGTACTACCGGGATAACATGTTCTAATCAAGGCCATCTCCATGTGAGCTGTGGTCCAAATATTTTCAGCCGTTGAGAAGTGATGGATTAACAAATATACAGACTTTAAGATTAGGTTAATATTAGTAGAATGTATTATTTTTTTGTATAATAACAATACAAAAAATTGAAACATTAAAATATAAAAAAAATAAGCACCTTGTTTTAAAATGTATTAGCTTTTACCCGCGACTTCGTATGCTCATATCCCGTTTTTTCCCGTTCCCGTAGGAATTTTGGGAAATCCTCTTAGTGCTCCCCCTATACTATCTAAGGAATCTTCTTGCCAAATTTCAGCTTTCCACAACCAGTTACTTCGGCTATGCGTTGTCTGTCAGTCACTCAGTCAATCAGTAACGAAAGAATTTTATATATGTTGATAGTACTTTTGTGTATTGTAGTTTTTGTTGTATTGCATCAAATAAATGTTTTATCTATCTTAAACTAACAAGATCAAACTATGTTAACATACCAATAATTATCCTATAATTTCCTTAGCCTTTTGCAGTTATGTTCATTTGCTTTTAGTTTAATTATATGCAGCTGTATCCGAGATAATAAAAATGATATGTAAGTTAAAAATTAAAAAACTTAAATCATATCACATTTTAATCATCCCTTTTAGCGCTTAACCTTTTCAAACAGCCGAGCTAAATTTATGAAGAAAAGTAAACCCTCACTCTACAGTCCTAATTAATCCGAATGAGTCTTAACTGCCAGAAAAATGTTCCAACTTACAAACAAAAAGTTATTTTAATTCATCTAGGAGGCGCTGGCGTTCACTGACAAATTGGCGCCCGACCTGGGACCACTACCCGCTCTCGTAAAATATTACTGAAACTCATAGTTGCTTCAACAGGCGTGCTATTATTTTCTTATTTGCTGTCAGAAAGGTCACTGGGGTTAAGTTTATTATTAATAATGTTTGTTATATTTAAAAAGGGCCATTGCAAATTAAATTTACTGTGAGACTGTAAAAATGTGTTCACAAAACTACCCTACAAACTCAGTTAAAAGTACAACAACCCTCAAAATATGCAAATTATTACTACCCAACAGTGATTCAGCTTTTTTCCAATAACCTATTTAGCATATTCGATGGTAAACAAGCCATTATACTGCCTTAACATTTTCTTTTATCGGACAGTCCATTAGGTAGCGACTAACAAGCAGCGAAGGCCCAATGAAAATAAACGAAGTAAGTAATACCCAGTCTCTCGATAGACGATTTTACATAATATGTTTGTTTGCAAAATCGCGGTTTCATGGAAGGCCAATAACAATTTTAGCATTTGAGGGTAGTTTTAAACCGCGCGGCGCGCGACGCAGTTTATATGTGACTGTCACGCGAGGCGGACGTGCTGGACAGTGGAATTTATTGATACTGTATTTTAAGTGCAGCTGTTGTGATTTATTAAATGTTTGTTTGGTCGTGGTTATGTTCTTGATGCATTTCTTTAATGATTTTAGGTACCTACTTGAAAGTGTTGAAGTAGTTTTGGCTACCTTACTATCATCATGGTGATTTAACTCATTCAATTAATTCTGAAGACCGTTTTCTGCCCCAGAAAATGGAGATCTTTCTTACTACTACTAGTTGGAAAAAAATCTCAAAAGTGATAAACTTTAAACCTAACCAATTAAGTACTTTAATCGTCATGCAGGATTTTTCATTAACACTTAACCTATCGATCCTGACCCTCCTAATAAAAAAGTCAGCTGTGACCCCAGATATAATCTAAATCGTTACAGAAAAAAAACCGTTTCGGCTGGATAAATAGAGGGTGAAAAGGAAAAATCTGTTCCTTATCTATCTCCGAATCTTCTCGAGCATTAATAATCTGTGATTCGACTTTATGCTCCGAGGAATCTGTTGGAATAATTAGGAAGGTATTTTTCTTTCTGGAAATATTTCTTTTTAATCTCCCCTTTCGTGGGAGGCGTGAAATGTAATGTTGTGTTTTGACGTTATGTTGTTAAATATCTAAATACGTGAAGCGTATTTCGTATACATGTGTGTTCTTCCTGATAGCTACAACCTGGGAGTCTTTACGTCAAGAGTGAATAAGTTACTTCTTGGCAAGCGTGCTCCATCTTCGACCACATCATCGCTTACCATCGATGAGATAGTGATCAAACGCGTGCCTTAAATCTAAAAAAAAGCCGTGATAACCTGAAACATCATAAAATTCGCCATTTTATGATGTTTCAGGTTAGGTTAAGTTTGAGGGACCTTAGGACACCCGACATGTGTAGGTTAGGTTCGGCTGGAATGTCGAAGCTCGCTTTGCTCGCTCACTCTAGCTCATCCCATTCGTATTAGGTACCGTTAACTCCTGAAATAGGAGCCAGCCACGTCATAAAATGGCCAGAATCTACAACAACAACATGTATAATGATGAAAGAAAATTTTGCCATTTGTTACGTGCACTGTCTACACCAAAACGGCTGAACAGCGACATGTCAACTTATTTACGTACAACGGATGATTCCACATAAAATTGCAACACATAGACCCTGCTGACTCGGAGCCTCGTGCAGCCATCGGCCACCTAATTCCAATCTGCTGATACCCGGATGCGTTATCAGCAGATTGGAAGTAGGCGGCCGATTCGCAATTGTTTAGAAATGTATTTTTTGGAATAATTAATTAGATACTTCGGTACTAGCATCGTCCAAGTCTAGACTTAAGAATAAATATTAATCAATATTGTAATTTGAAAGTATTTAAACTCTTCTTTAAAATTAATCGTTTTTTTTTTAAGTCCTCCGGCTGTCACCTTCATAATTCGCTTGAATAAAATTGTCAGGGCATGTTGGTAAACATTCTTCAAAAATCCACTCGCACATCTAAGGTAAGTAAATACATTAGTTTATAGCTTATGGAAATCGTATTGAAAAATTGTAATGATATGGTTGGAGGAATATTTCCGTAGACAGATTTAGCCATTCGTCAAAAGATCTTTGGTCAGCTGAACCTAGTTGTTTTCTTTTGTTTGCTTATACTAACAATCTGTGACTAATTGATAATCTGCGAAGCATCGCAATTAAGGAATTTTGACTCTTGTATTTCCTTCAAAAGCACCTTATCGATTATGTCACCCTATGATATCGCACCTTTAAAATAAAACCGTTACTAAACGAAATTATGAAATTTTATAGGGGAGCCAATATTATAAAATAGTCACTGTTTTTAAATAGATGGCATTGATACCTCAATTCATGAAAATTTTCGTTTAGTAACGGTTTTACTTTAAAGGTGCGATATGTTTTCGTCATCTATCGTTTCTGTAACTTATACTATGTACACATAATATAAAGTATTACATTCTGTTCTTACCTTCGTAGATTCGATTATTTGATTTATTAAAAATAAAAATAAACTTTGCAAGGTAGGGCAATCTAGACACAAAGATTCTACTGAGACAAGAAAAAATCCTTCTTTCAAACACATAAATGAAATTAACTAAGGAATAATCAAAGAACATCACTAAATATAATCTAAAGGAAAAAAACTACAACCACATGACATTCAATCAACCATGGCACACTTAATAATTCCCAATGCAAAACATGAACAGAATGGAAACCAGAAATAATTTACATGCAACTAAAATGTGTTCACGAACGCGATGTGTCACCGACACTCCCGACACTCGCGACACTCGTGACACTGCGGACATCGGCGACACTCGACGAATTGCCGCGGAGACACAAATTATTTAACCCTCGACATTTAATTGTTGAGGTTAACCGGTTGTCTGTATATTTCGTAAAAATAATTTGAATGTTTTGTGGTTGTTGTCATTCAAGTGAAAAGGTCGATTGATTGGTTATTGTATTTAAGACGTGTTCTTTGCCGTTATTTATTTTTCTTTCAAGTTCTGTTATAAATTTTTGCAGCATGAAAAATAGACTACGCCCCACTTTCTCGATCGTTACATATTGCAATAGCCAATCACAGTAATTTACTTGTCACATTTATTTGCGTAATTTTTTATTGACATCTGAGAAACGGATGAGCTTACTAAGGTACAGGCAGACTTCGAATAAACACTTTGATTTTATAATTATTTTATGTCAATTAAGATGATATAATATGTAAAAGTAACAATATTACTTGACAATTGTCGCTGACCGTACTTACAAATACTTATATGATACCAAATTCTGATAAACTTTATCTACCAAAAAACATGAAAGCATTTCAATAAACTGAATCACAGATAAACCATCAAAAGCCGAAACCTTTTAATCATAATGTAACATACTTCTACCAAACCAAAAAGCTAGTAGTACATTTATAAAGTCAATAATAAACCCTTGTAATCCTGCATTCCTAGTACTTCCATCGCCCAATAACTTTCAATCAGAGCGGCTATCGCTTCAGAGCCCATGTTAAAGTTAGCTTTGTTAAACTAATAAGCAGCATATTTCTACCCATTTTTAAACTATTTATCATTCTACATACGTCATCAATATTATCACCTCTTTGTCTTTTCTACCTCTCTCTCTCTGCGGAATTTTGAGTATTCTCCCTTTTTTAACACGCTTCCTTCAAATTAAAATATATGAATAAACCTCATCTCATTCCACAATCGTAGTACCAAGTAACGTCTGATAGCATAGCTATTTCAATTACCACGGCTTGGGTTTCAACTAGCCTGCACGTACAAAGGTAGGCTTTCTAAACATTTAAGGAAGCGTTTATCATCCATCGAACTTTTAACAGTCATCATCATTTCACACACTGCTGGAGTTTATTCTGCCACCTCTAAGCTTACGGATTCTCCCCTTCTTTTATTTAAATATTAGCTTTTGCCCGCGACTTTGTGCGCATGCGTACATATTTTTTTTTCCGTTCCCGTATAGCCTTCCTCATGAATGTGGCTATCATACACAAAAATATTTTTTTAAATCCAACTGGTTATTCCAGAGATTACCGTGTTCAAACAAACAAACTCTTCAGCTTTATAATATAAGTTTAGATAGCTTCATCACGTACCAAAAAGATACCACAATAAATAAGCTTATAAAACTCAATAATCCCTTCCTAACCCTGCACTCCTAGTACTCTAAGGCCCGATAACACAGCTGTTTCAATTATCTCGGCTATCGTTTCAACAAGCCCCGTATTAGATAAACAAAGATACTCTTAAGTCAATATTCTTGGTGGTGGTCATCATCATCATTTCAGCTGAGAGTCACCCATTACTGTGGTGCATTTTATATTTTGTACCACTCTCCGTGTGTCCAGTGTTAAAAAAGCTAGTAGTACATTTAAAAAGTCAACCATTACCCCCTTGTAATCATGCATTCCTAGTACTTCTAACGCTCGATAATACAGCTGTTTCAATTACCTCGGCTATCGTTTCAACAAGCCCGTATTAAACAAAGGTACTCTTTGTTAACAAGGTATATTAAGTTCAGCTGATAAGCCAGGCCGGATACTGTCTGACGGTAGATGCTATCTTTCGCACCAACGCTTCCCTTCGATGTTGGGACCTACTTAATAGTGTTTAAGTACGGTTGGACTGGAATTTAGAGAGTATTATTAGGTTTTTTGGGTGTTATTATGTAGGTAGCTCAAAATATAACTAGCCTACTTTTAGGGTACCGTAGATTTTTAAGTCAACTATAAATGTATTCTGTAGGTAAGACATTACCGCAAATTTTAAAAGCGAAAGTACTATTTGGCCACATTTAATAACAATCTCTGGTTAATATTTCATAATCATATCGTTATGCAATTTCTGCAACTCCCATGGAGAAAAAAACATGAACATTTGTATGTTTTTGAGAATCCTGAACATCGCCAATGTATCTTAAATCATCAAGTAAGTAGTCAACACATATAGTAATACGAATCATGGTGACCAATGCTTGATATTTGTCTTAACCCTTTACACCCGACGGTATACGATAGTGCGAGAAGTTTGAAAAAATCTAATATACGACGCATTTATCCTGATTTTTTATTGCTGTTTCCAGTCTAGCAGTATTCATTATCTCGGGTCTTAATCCTCGCAATTAAACTAATCTTTATCTCTTTCAGCTGTTCAATCTGTCTGGCTAAGTAATTGAATAGTTTATTACGATGAAAGTTTTTCTACAGTCAATTAAAACAACAAGGCAAGCAGAATACTTTCGCTTTAGCGCAAGTAACTGCAAATCTAGGAACGAAAAAAGAAGTAAACACATTCATTAAATTTGACACTAACGAACAATAAATTAATAAAAAACTTACAACATACCAATATTAAAACAAAGATGTAGTAATAAATAACAGCTACAAAGAGACAAAACTGGATCCAATATCAGCATTAACTGCCAAAGTAAAATTTTACAGCGCTGATATCGTCTTGGGACCGACCAGCTATGACTAAGACTATCTACGGCTACGTACCGGAATATACATAATAAGAAATTTTTATTCGCTATTAATGTAGATAATATACGATAACATCGAAAAGCCTGATGACTTAAAAGTATGTGAGTATGAGTCTAACTTACGTTACAGAGCTTTTCAGCCCCTAAGAGGTCTAATAAGGACTCTACATGGCTGCACTATAGATACATACACCGATTTATCACAGACAGAATGTATTCAAACTATAGGCCGTGACGATGATAAGTTAACTACCGGTACCTCGCATCGTCGGTCAAGGGCTGCGGCGGTTCTTGCACTTTACCTTAAACTGGAAGACGAAGGCAACATTACAATTTGGAAATGGCAATAAATTAATTCACAATTCATCTTATCCTTAAATAAAAATAACGTAGAAGTTAATCATAAAGCCGTCCCACACTTTTTCAAACTTATGGAACATATTTACTGGCTTGTTAAAGAGACTTGAGAGGTATCTGGGTCGCGGAGCGAAGATGAATGGGGTATCTGTTTAATATTCCACAGTGTTCCCTTTGCCACGGAATGAATTAAAGCTGGAACAAGATCCCGCAACCTTCCGGCGTGCCGCGCAACGCTTTTGTTTTAATATTACTTTCTGTACCACCGGCAACAATGGCCGCGTTACCAACGCGGAACTTGCAAATGAAATTATAGAAATATCGGTGAACGTGACGAGAATGTAATGCTGCGAAGATGGGATAAATGGATCCAATTAACTTAATTTACATTTTCGTAATTGATGGAAGACGCTGCGCTGGTGTTTCTTGCGATCAATTTGTGGAGCAGAAGTCGGGTTCAAGGACTGGAATAGGGATGCCAATGAGTTAACAAGCTTTATATTTTAGGCAGACCACATTCAAAATCGATTTTAAAATCCCTTGAGAGTATGTCGCGAACAAATTTCTAATATAATATGATCAATTAACGCTACGAATACAATCAATCGTGATATCGGAGCGACATAAGCCGCTTAATCATAAAACCGCAAAGAAAACACTGAAAATAAATTTAAATGACGCTTAAAATGTCGTAAAGAGACGAACATTCACCTCAAAATTATTATAAGAACAGTTTATGCAGCTCACAATTCGATTTGAGCTGAGAAACTCACTCAGTTGCTCTATATTCGAATTTTATTTCGCTTGAAGCGTCTGAGTCAAGCGTCAGTGTTAACTTTAAATTATCTAAAGAAAATTCCAGCTGCTAGACTTGGCTGTCTGCCACAGATGAGCAAATACAGTACAACCAACATTGACGTTAAATATGACAAATTGCAGAAACAGATGTCGCTGATCGCATCGATGAAATATTCAGCTGCAATAGTTTGATTGAGGTTTAAATTATAAATTTAATTGCACGCGGTTTTCAATTTACCGCTATTGGTTTTTACTTAGTCTGTTATTGAGTCGTTTATTTTTGTAATAAAATGGTTGATTTTGTGTGGTGAAAACGTATTCAATATCGTCGCAATCTGACATGAATTGGAACGGTATTAAATTCATTGAGATTTTTTTAATGTTTCAACATTCCTTGTACAATGGGGTTACTGCCATATTTTTAAAGTTGTTCTATAAAAAGATTATGTGAATAAAACCTATTTTTGATAAAGATAAGAACGAAGACGTATTGCAAAGATGAATAAATCCAGCCGGTCGATTCTGTAAACATGTCGAAGTGAAGGTTTGGATGAAGTGATCACGAGGTGAGCTTTCAAACCATATCATCAAGATGAAATGACAGCTCATCACAGTCATCACGTGAAATCTATTATATAGATTGACAGCTCACCTCGTGATCACTTCACGCAAGTCTTCCCTTCGACATGTTTACAGAATCGACCGGCTGGTGCTAGTCTAATATTCTACACTGTGACTCCACTTTAAATACAGTTTACGACGTCGAACGGATCGGTGGAGCAAATAAATCCGTGACACGACAGCCGGGACATTATTTAGTCTACGACTAAATAGCTGGCGATAGTCAGACTGTGTATTTTATAGTCCTTCTGCTTCACATTTTATAGGCTGTGGCTCCATACAGTTTTGGTTAAGTTATGTGTCCTGTCATTGCGGATTAGTTTTTATTTTAGGCTTGATATTTTTTGAACCTTTGTGGTCTTTCTTGTACTGGTTTTGTAGTTTCAGCTAGGCTGTCGAGCTCAACAAAGCGTAATCATTTTTTGTTGAGAAATGGTCTAGGTTTGGAGATGGCAGAAACATATTGTCGGAATATTGTGTGCGATATTACTTCCAAATAAAATATAAGCTCAAAAAGTAAAATACAGCTTTTCTACGGTAATACGGCTCAAACCGAAACGCAAAAGTCATAGACACTAGTAATTTTCCTGATGTACTGTGTGTGATAGAAGCACAGTCAGATTATAGCATCCATCATCATCATCATCATCATCGTCATTGAAAACTCCATCGACAAAATTGAAAATAAAGGAAGCAGGACTCGTATGTTTATTTTTGATACAAAACAAAGAACTATTCCTTTTGTAATAACCACAGGCTACAAGCCACCATCGGCACATAGCTTGCTCTCCGACACCTAAAATAAAAGTACAGGATGCACGTCTGTTAGGTACTTCCTTTTTAACACGACAGAGGCTATTCTAAAATTAAATGGCCAAAAGCAAAAATAAAATCCAGGAACCCGAAGCCTTGCATTTTATTTTACAAGACCACATATTATTCCCAGTAATAATGAAATATATAATCTGTGAGGTCCATAGAGGATATTCGTGAACAGATCCGAGTGTCGTGTAAAACATGTCGCGGATTGTATCCCCAGCGAGAGGGAATAAAACTAAACAAATCTCGCTGAAAGGAGTGGCGGTGGAGAACAGAATACCAACTCTCGGTGACACGGAATAAGGTACTTCAACGAAGTGTCTATTTAAGAGTCGGATTCGAAAGTCATCAGAATATTTCAGAGAAGCAGTCGAAAGTCGTCAGAATATTTTAGACCCTCAAATATCTGTTGCATTCTTGTGGTCACAATATTGTAACATATAGTATCATTGAACCACTGACGAGTAATTATATCGCCTACATATTAGGAGAATCTTACACTTACATATACAAGAACCATCTTTAACACGAAATAGATACATAACAGTCACAAATAACGTGAGCTATCAATGTATTTCCTTATTTCTACATTTTAATGTGTGGGCCATCTCGTTATTTCACATTATACGTCGTAATAAAACTTCTACAGTCATCCATTTAGTGGCCGCATTCAGCACAAGGCGACATAAGGGGTCTCTGCATGTGACAGCTCCAACAAATTGTGTCGAATGTCCACGTATATTTCAGCTGGCAACACCTACCGATACGGAGTGAATGACGCTCTCTGGTTGAGTTAATGATGTGTTTTATTCAGAAATATGTTGTTTGTGTTGCCATAGGAGTTTCTTGGTTAGAGACTGGGTAACTTGAAGAGTTTCATCAATCATTAGGCGGTCCTAATGATTGATGGAACTCCCACCAAAAAATCTCTGTAAAGAGTTTTTTAAGTCATTCTGCTAAATTGTCTTGTAAGTAGGCATCTAATATTTGTTTTTAATATCTAGCAAATAAAATAATGTAGCTACGAGCTCACAAATATTGCAATCTACTTAAGTATCTCTAAGGAAAAAATCAAACATCCAGGCAGAATTTTAGCTTTACAACTTACACGTAACAGAAAACGGAGAAATTCCAGCACATCTGAACATAAATCTCCCCAGGAGTGCCGGGAGAACGTACCTAATAGATTTCCCCCCATTTCTCAGTAAAAGCTAGCTAACTTTAGGTAACACTTGATATTAAGTGGATCCCCTATACATTAAACTAAAACGGTTTTCTTTTTGGTTTCAGAATTTTAATTGGGAACTTTCCCAGCCCTAATCGTTTTAATGTGTTCTACAAAGTACGAGCGATGAATAAAAAGATAATTTTTAACCTCTTCGAAGTGCTTTTAATAGCTGGACCGCATGTTTGTTGGCAGATGAAATAGAGGCGTGAAAAATATTGACGTAAAATGCAGCTCGGGAAAATCGGGCAAAAGCGGGTTAAGCGCTTAAACCTATCGATATTCCTGCAACTAAGCCTCATCGTAAAATTGCTCACATTTATGCGAATACACTTACGAGTAGCAAACCTTCGACTATGTTAATCGTTGCTCGTAAAATCACGTGAATTGTAGTCTGTTCTGAGCCTTTACCGCGGTAATAAAACGCGGGATTCCACAAATTACTTATGTTTAATAGGGAGCAAGCAACCATCAAAATGGGCGAATTTGAGATGAGCATTTAATTAGGAAACCAACCGTATTAAACTGTGCAAACTGTGAGTGTATACTTTGAAAAGTCCCAAGAGAGGGTCCTTACGTAATTAAGATAAAAGTTGCAATGTTCTAGAACAAAACAAAGGCATACAATGGCAGTATAGCAAGTTATTCCGAGGAAACACTTTACGTGGCACAATGACAGTTTTATAGCCTCTTAAAAGCCTTATGGTACGATTCAACCGGGGACTCAAATATCCGCATCCCGATACGACTCTATCCTCATTGCTAGCTCATATCCGCCACCTCAGATCGTTGGGTACAACACTAAACACTGGGGTTGCAAGACTGAATAATTTTCAACCCACGAACCCGAACTTTTTAGAAAAAGATATATTCACCCTCGTCTTTTTCCTTTTTGCCAAAAGATCGCAGTTTCGCTGACACAAAATATGTTAGAACTGTTATCGTTCATCTACAAATGATATTGGAAGGTGCTGCAAAACGTTTTCTTCTACTTTATATTTTTAGAGTAAAATGTCTGTTTTGTACCTTCATTTTAAAAGCGAGGTTTTTGTTCTTTCACAAATTTTATAAGTTCTGAAGGCGGAAAATGGCAAAACAAATTGAATAGGTACCTACGTCTCCATTTTATCTTTCAATAATATTCGTAACTATTCTTAAAACGTTGGCCATTCTGCATGGACATTAAGATGTCAATTGTAAGGGGCGAAAGAATTTTGTGATCTGCATCTATAATGAGGTCTGGCTTGAACAAATGATTGTGTTTCGACTCTGTGTTTTGTTAATGAAGTGCTAACACAGACGTTACTGGACTTTAGTAATTGAGGCTTGTTATTAATATTTAAGAGAACGTCCCGCTTGCAATTATCTGAAGGGATGAGGTGGAGGGTGTAAGTTACATCTCCCTTTTTTCATGTTATGTGTAAAGGGTAGCAAAACAATCGACACGACAATTTAGCATTACAACTCATAGAAGCCAGAATAAAAAATGGAGAGGGTGACCACCACGAAAGGAGAAATAAACCGAGGAGATGATGCTCGGCTATGAAATACAACAACACAATTCTGGCCTGCTGCAGAAAAAATCATTTTAGAAAAAAAAATCATGAATGTTGCACAAACAAAATCATTGAAAATAAACCTAATCAACACCATAGCGAGTAATATTCCAATTTGTCTATGACAACAATTAATATACTTAATTTCACATAAGTTTCATATTCATGACTTCTAGCTATAACACCATTAAAAGTGACATTCATAAATGGTGACATAAATTCCAGAATGGGTTTTGCTGGCAACTTTGGCGTTATTCCAAAGTGTTATTTGGTTCATTTGGCCAATGAAAGTTTATCTGCACTCAATACTTCGATTATATTTTTTCTGTAACGTCATCATGGAACATTTACTACTCATTTTTTTTGGAATAATTTGAAAATATGGAAATATTTTTCCTGTAGCGTTGTGTTTTTAAAAGTGTGAAGTATGTTGGTACTTCCGATTGCTTCTGTTTATGGTTATGGCCCTATCGTTAGCAGTTAGTTATTTGACGATAAGGGGCTGGTTTCTAAATTAAGAATTACGTGATGCCGACTCTTTGAAAGGTTTTTTGACTGGTTAAAGTAAAGTTCGACGAATTGGTATTTAACATCAAATTCTTAATTCGAAAATCTGGGTTAAGGTTGAATATCTAATAAATAGTGATAAGTATTTTATTAATCATTGATAACAGAACTTTTGTTGTTGGAGAAGTTACAAACATACTGGTATGGTCATGTTCCTAATGATTGCTTCCATTTACCTTGCTAAAATAACGGTAACACGATCAAACGAATTTATTGAAAAAAAAAGATACCTACTTATGCCAATAAAAAGAAGTAAGTAATACAAAATCATTCACTTGCAATCCACAGCGTTGCTTGTCGAAGGCGCACTAAATTTCCCAAGAGAGACAAAACACGTACGATAAACACATTAGTTTTACAACAGCGCTATTTTCAGACACACACTAAAACAAAAACAATATGAAAAAGATAATAAAACTGATAAAATAACAAAAGGTAAAAACAGACAGACCATAAAACTTTATTAACTGGCAACATTTCTGATTTCAATTTGTTTAGTGGCAACTCTAGCGGTCTTAAGTCATTTGAGTCACAACAGTCCATTGAGCGACACCCGACTTCCCAGAATAAATTAAACGCTGCCAATTGCGTCTTTTCCGTCGAAAAGCCGGCCGATGTTACTTTTACGACAGTTGGCCGATTTGCTTTAGGTTTTTTTTTATTTATGGCCCGAAGACACGGCACTTGGAATAGTAAACGAGGGATTATGCGGGGCGGACGCGCTGTCGCGGATACAATGTATCATTTATAGGGATTTTTTCGGCTCAGATTTATAAAATAAACCTAGTTTGTTTTATGGTGTTTTTCACGCGTGGTGAAAATCACAAGTTCAGCCTATTTATTAGTAGTAGATGTAGACTGGCTCTTATTAGATACTACGTTTTCTATTTATACCATTTACGGATCATTTTACCGTTATCATGTGTATTTCAGATTTTCATGGCAAACGAGAGAAAGAAGACCATTTAACGATACCTTCTATAATATTGTCTATCTTGATTCCTCTGCTAGTCTTTCAAACCCCTGTTAGCATATACAATAATCGACTCTATTTATTTTATTTTATTTGTGGGTTGCAACACTGTTATTTTTAATATCGAATAAATTTATTATATGTGTCAACCCATAAAGCACTTTTGAAAATAAAACGGCGCGCTGCATTTAAAATGGGTCGATTTGATGTTGAGGTACAGACGACAAAGGAGGACTCGATTCATAAGTTAAGTTTGTAATACAGTTAGGCAGTAACAAAAGTGATTGGATTAAGTATTCCTGTGTGTACTATCTTTCAATTCAGAAGTGGGATTAAGTGTATCCAAGTGCCTGATGTTGCGGTATCCTGGACAAAGGACATTTTGAGGTCAGACATCAATGTATTATGTACTTCCTTTTTCTGTGATTTTGGAGGCAAACGTGTTGCGCTGATAAACAGTGTCTATTTGACGGCAAACAAGAATCAATATTTAAAACAATAACAGTTAACAGTGATTATTGGGATAAAGGTTTGATGGATTATTGTGTATGCTAACTCCCCCGTCATAAAGTCTAAGCACATCTTTCATTATACCACTTGCACTCAAAATTGTTTTACCAAACACTGACTAAACAACAAACAAGACAACTAAATCATTGCTAAACCTCGATAACACTATTTGAATCACTTTGGCAACCCGTCGAAGTCGTCAAGTGTCAATACCAGCTCTAGGGAAGCTAAAGAGGGTACTCAAGGGTCTCTGAAAGACCCTCAACCCTGGACCGACCACTCGTGCCAAGTGCACTACGAAAATGGATTAAGGAAAGAAAACGAAAACGCTGCGGGCTAAGCGGGTTTTCCAATTCGTGGAAGATTTTTATGTTTTCTAGTTGATAAAAACGTTGTTTGGGCTGTGTGGAATCACGTTTTAGAATGGTAGGTTTATGATGTAGAATATTTATAAGTAATTTTTGCAAATTAACTGTAACAGAACCACTGAAATACAATTAAAAGAAAAAAACTTCAACATATAGAATGTGTCTCTTTGCAACTCATCAGGTAATAATTAATATAGATCAGTGTTCCAATTTTAAAAGCAAAGTGCATTTAGAAGCACGTGAACCATTGCAACGCAACAACTCAATGTATTTTATTGCATTCCACAGTGTGATCTTGAATTAGGTAGGTTACAAAGACCTGAAACATTGTAAACCCTGACAAAGTTGTCTGACAGCACCGTAAGGTTGCAGTGGCTGTCTGACAAATACCAACTTAAGCTACAGGCATATTAGTGTGTCGTGTCTTGACGCGGGAAACACCAATCAAAGCCTACGTCATATCACAATGAGTTCTCTAGCCAATCAACTGTGTCACAAACCGCCACGACAGGAATCAACACTGAAAACCCAGCTTCGGTCACATATATTTCAGCCGGTCGATTCTGTAAACATGGCTTGGGTGAAGTGATCACGAGGTGAGCTGTCAATCAATATAATCAAGATGTCACTTGATCACGAAGTAAGCTGTCATTCCATCTTGATTACATGGATTGACAGCTCACCTCGTGATCACTTTACCCAAGCCTTCACTTCGACATGTTTACAGAATCGACCGGCAGGTGCATGTCGGCAAGGTGACTAATCAAGCGTACCTCCGTTGCTGCCTCTTTACTAACCAAATTTAAGAAAAACACGCTACAACTTTGTTGCCAACTAATATGTTTCCTCCATACATTAATCCAACACATTCAAAGTATTCTAACTTCACAACACACAGTGCAACAAGTGAGGCTTGATCTGATAAGCCCGTCAGGCAGCGCGATAAGTCGCCACCTTCGAACCTTGCGAGCCGGTGGTAACATCGACGGGTACGTGTATAGATAGATGTCTTAAGTGTGTGTGTCTCAAGTAAGGCTTAAGTGGGCAAGTGCATGCGAGCTTTGTGTCAGTGAATTTTACATTATGAAAGCAAAGTGCTTGACATGTATTATGTATACTTAATTAAATTCTGTGTCTTTCAGCCGTTTTATGATGTACTAAATCCGTTTCACCTTTCTTTAAATTACACGAAGTTACACTTTGCATGTTCTGCCTTAATATTTACTTATTTTGAAAGCAAGTTTTCTCAAAAGCTTTAAATACTTTGCTCTTGTCATTCTTATTTACCTACCTCTTATTCAATATCATTGTCGATATCATCCAATATTACGAAGTTTACCTACCTTTACACACAAGAAGCCAAAAACTGCGACGCCGGATGTGTTCGTGTGATGTTCTCTTAATCCCTCGTTACGGATTTGGAGTGGAATATTCAATTCTTTAATTCTCTTTAATTCTTTATTGTACACCATAACAGCTTATTTTAATTCACAGTGATTTAAATAGTTCATGTACAAAGGCGAGCTTAACTCAAAAATGAGTTTTCTACCAGCAAACCTTTGAGTGATAGAGAGAGATTAAGTTTTTTTTTTTTTTTCTTTGGTGTGAAAGGAGGATTTGCTTTTTAGGGATTTGATATACAAAGCGCTCCGTCGTGCGGCGGGCTAGAGGCGGACATGGCGCTGTGACGAAAATGTATGACGTCTATCCGCGCACCCGCGACGCGAAGTATATTTCGTTCCTTTTACGCCCATCCATTTTATCTTGCCAGCGCTCTGGCCGCGCGCCCTTTCTGCTTTGTATATCAAGTCCCTAAAAAGGCAAATCCTCCTTACACACCAAAGAAAATTAAAAAAAAATTCTAAATTGAATATGCCATTCTAAATCTGTAACGGACGTGTTCGTGTTCTATTAATCCTCTTAATCCCTAAGAGAACATCACACGAACACGTCCGGCCGTTAAGTCATTATTTTTACGATCCATCGTCCGAGCACCACTTGTTAAGAGAGAATGTATCGAATGGTCAACTACCACTCCAAAATGACCTCTACGTGCTTGAAAACCTTTATAGGGGGCTGAATCTGTAATAGGTCAGTGTAAAATGGCCGCCACCGCAGCAAGATGTTAGTATCCCCCTGTGAATGTTATAGTCGTCTGAAAAGACATTATTTTGGGTAAATGGTGGTAAATACAAGGTATTACGTTCATTTTGTTTCGGGATGAGGGTGACGAAAATTGGTTGAACATTAATGAGCTTCATTTGTCATGGTGTACGGGAAAGATTTCCGAGTTACTTTGTTTTGTCATTAGGGAGTGTTATTGCTTTGTTTGTTCCTTTTTCGGGTGATGTTTTTTTTCGTTTTGAGAAAAACTGTTGCTATAAAAACGGGTACAAGTTTTTTCGGCACACTAATGTGACTATACTACACTAGTCTAGTCACTAATTTTTTTATAAAAAATAAATACAAGTTTGAAATACAAACAGTCGCGAACAATAATACCATTCGTATCATAGAAAACTGATATTATCGGAAAAAGCCACACCGCACCATCTATTCAATTGACTATAGCAAACACATAGATATTTTCCGAAAGATTTCCTTTATTCCCGAAACGTAAGTGAAAACGTGACGTCGTGTGACGTGACGTGCGTGTATGAAGAGATATAAAACGTTACGAGACGGAAAGGGCGACCTCACTTGCCTCTATTACCGGTAGCGAAAATGCATAGACTACACAAAGATATGCAGAATTTAAACGAAATCGCGACGGAAACTGTGCCATTTCCAAAGCATTTCCATAAAAAGGAAACGTACAAAGACTTTTATGATTACGAGCAACTTTTGAGTTATTATGCGTCAAGAGAATTGACAGCAAAATGGAACAACTGCAGTGAGGCGTTACTCTATATTTTAAATGTTCTGTGGAGTCGCAATGTTATAGAAAGTTATGAAACAGAAAGCTGTCCGATTGAAATGTGGGCTAGAGACGTACCTCATCGTAAATGAAGTTGTCGATCTCCTCGAGCGGCCGGCCGTACAGCTTGGGCGGGAAGGGCTCGTACTTGCGGGGCAGGCGCGCGCCGTCCTCCACGCTGAGCCGGCGCCGCGGCATG
>NDFZ01005480.1:1166469-1232615 GCA_002192655.3 Mamestra configurata | reverse complement strand
GCGCACGATCTCGCCCAGCAGCCGCGAGCCGTCGATCTCCTCGCCCGGCGAGTTGAGCGGCGCCGGCGGCGGGAACGAGAGCCTCCGCTCGTCCTCCTCCATGCCGCGCAGGCTACGCGCGCGCCCGCCACATCGCCCGCACCCACTCACACTCACACTCACTATTTGCGCACCGATGACGCCATTCTCTAATGTTACTGCCACCTGAAACAAAAACAAACAGTTTATTACGGTGCATCAGCTGGTCATTCACTAACGTTATTATTTGCACGTGGCGATAAACGCTCTTTGATATAAATCAGTTTATTTGCGAAGACTATTTTACGTAAATATAATTTTCTAGACGATTAATAAACGGAGTATTTCCGTTTGATAAAGACGTTTAGAGTAGTCCGTGTTTAGGAATATGGGAAACATTTCATTGTAGGTATTCTATTAACGGAACAGCTGACTTTGTGCATAGTTTGGGGTTTTCGCAAAGTAAACAGCGTCGTTCTATTCATTTTATTTACTTAAGAAACTCTGTGATTAATCCACAATAGCAGCTGGTTACAATAAAACGGTGCTGACGCACGGAGATTCATTGAGCATTGCGGCGCTACTTCCTGAGTCAGATAAAAGTGCAAAATGTTGAACAAAGGCGGGAACTACACCGGATGAATTGAAGTTATGAAAGTGTTTTTAAGAGTTACTTTATCTTCTCCCCGCGGCTTTAAGCGGATGAATATTGTACGAGTTCCGGCTGCCTTGCTATGAAATCCTGTAGGTATGTTTGAGCCTAAATTCCATTAGTGAAACCTTAGCGGGGAAGGTTCCTGTGCCTATACTTTTCGTACATATTAATTGCTGAGGTGGCTCCTTACGTACGAATTTATGTATTTTAACGGATGGCTGAGATACAATATTCGGAGGAATATGAATATGTGTCATTAGCAGAAGGAAAACTTTTTATGATTATAGTTTTGAATGCCGCCGTATCAGTTCTGTAGCGTCTGCCTTTTCAATTGAAATTAAGTAGGTAGTAAATTATCCGTAAGATTACGATCTTACGGATAATTTACTACTCACATTTAGCAACCATTTATTAACTTTTTTAATCCATTTATCGTGCGGTCTAATCAAAACAAATAATCTAGAACCATAGGAGATTCTTAATTATCAAGACGACACAGACAAAATACCGTCATATTAAAAAAAATCTAACGTAGTCATGTACCAGGGCCTCATAGACTCAGAGTAGGTAACCAGCAAACTATCTAGCACAAAGCATAGTCTACGCTATGATATGCCACTGTTACAAAATAATCCAGAACCATAGAGATTCTAAATTTTCAAGACGACATAAGCAAAAAATTACTTCATATTAAAATAATCAAACGTCCATAACAACCATCATGTACTAGGTCATCATATGCTAGTAGTAGGTAACCAGCAAACTATCTAGTACAAATCATACGTCCGCGATATTACAGTGTATCCAGAACCATAGAGATACTAGCTCAATTTTCAAGTCGACAAAAAGAAACAACATTAAAACAACCAAACGTAAATAAAAAAACAATAAGTCATGTACTAGGACCTCATAGACTCATAGTAGGTAACCGGCAAACTATCTAGCACAAATCATACGTCCGCAGTATGATGTGGCACACATACAAAGGCGCAGTTATTGAGAGAGCTCGGCGAATCATCATTGTGCCATTCTATGCCATTGTATGGCTGTACCAAGTATTTGCACAGAGAGAAAAGTTCGTCTTTCTCAGTGCATTCGCTTATGGAAATGATGTTTTTAATTTAGAAAGAATTTCTTTGCTGAATGGTCTGTTCTTTATGGCAAGTTTTGAGGGTGATTGCTAAAGTCGCGAGTGAAAAACTTGTCGTAAGCTGCGGGAACGAAGCGTGAGTAACTAATGAAAGAGAACTGTTTGGGCCATAATTTTGACTAAGTTTGATGCAAGTTTGTATATCGTTTATAATAACTAACTAAACAAGTTGACAAATATAATAATACTTAGTTTATATTCTTCATGCCATTCTTCGGCTATGTGGAGGAGTAGGTATATTGACACCTGAGTGTTAGTATAAATAGTTAGGTATGTAGCGGCATCAATGCCGCCACATGAAAAACTAATAAACGAAATTTGTACGGCAACAAAAAGAACGGAAGCGCCATCTACGACGAACTAACAACGAAATCCTGCATCGCGTAAGCAAAGTTCTCCGTGCGATTTGAACATATACAACAGTCTGAATATCAACTATCGGGCAGTTGCCCACCAGACACGATAACCGCCTGGTAGGAGGATCCTCCCATTTCAGTGGAGGTATGCGGGACTTACTCTCTCTGTTCCGCATACCTCTATAGGTATAATTAAAACAATGAAAACTAAACAAGCTGAATTGTCAACGAAAATACAAGTAGGTTCCTATTCTTTTGTTAATAAATCTAGTCAATTCCTCGCAAATTCGCAAATAACTGTCTTCCATGACTGTATCTCTTATTTATCCATTTAATTTTTTGCCAAACGGGCCTTAAGAACTACAAAAACAGCTACTTATGACATTGCTTTTAATTTCCACAAGAACTTCATAAACTAGTTATTACTAGTATTAGAGTAAAGAACGTTCTTACCAAAATTATAGGTCAGAAAGGTACGGTTAGCAACTTGAACATAAAGGCTATTCAGCTATTGAATCATGACTGTCGGCAAAATGCCAGCCAAAGGCCTTGGTTCCGTTCTACTGCATTTTTAAAACTCTATGTTTATGGTAGCTTATCTGCTGAAGGTGCGGCTCTGTAGTGGTGTAATGTGAATCTATGGGTAGCATTGGCTATAGCAATTTCAGAAATATATCAAGGCAGGACTAAACTACTAGAGTAAAACCTGCAGATTGAAATTGAACGAACTAATCCCCGATGTCGAAATTAAGCATTTGTATTTGTCGAACTCTAGTTTCACCCGAAAAGCTGTCTGTCTGTTTGACACGTTCTCAACTCCAAATACACAACTCGGTCTCTTGAGAACGGTTTTTGAAATCGTCCCCAAGAGATATTTTAACAGTATTTATCTACCTATCAGATAGGAAAAGCCGGTGCCTAATCTATCTATATATATACAAATGAATCCCTATTTCCCTTGGTCACAGCATCACGCTTGAACGGTTGGACCAATTTCGCTATTTCTTTTTTTTGTGTTTGTTATTGTCAGGAGAAGGTTTTTGTTAAAGAAAATAAAAAAATAAAAAATACATCCGGGCGAAGCCGTAGTGGGTTACTAGTAAAATAAAATTAGCTGATTATTATTTTAATTCAACAAAGTCGCAGTACACACACATAACATTACTTTACACATCCCACTACACACATTCGCTGTAGTCGTAAGATGTTTACTAACCAGGGTTGCGGAAATGTTCGAGAACATTACCGTGGCCCTGGAACGCAAAGGGCATTTGAAGGTACACGGGTGGGTTTTAGTCAGTAAGAGTCTTACATTCCCTTACGCTCCATCCAAAGCGGGAGAAGTCATTTGATGACAGGGTTGGGCAGTATTTCAATTACTTCTTAAAAATGTAATTTGTAATTGGTATTTGAAATACATGACGCTGAGGTATTTTGTAGTTAGTATTTTAAATACGAATGACTTCAAAATACATTTGAACATAAATACATTTAGCAATCTTATTAGTGGGTGCGTTCTGCAGAAAACAGCGTTCGATTGCTATCGTAAGTATTTTGCATTTTAAATAAAAATAGTTAAAATACTGTTTTTTTGTATTTATATTCACAACTTAAAAGTATTTTGTATTTCATATTTTAAATACATGCGAGATAGTATTTTGTATTTCGTATTTTAAAAACATGCGAGATAGTATTTTGCAATTTGTATTTTAATTAAAGCAAAGCATGTATTTTGCCCAGCTCAGCTTGATGATAAGCCCCATCACCAAAAAATAAAAAAGGAGTTTAGTAAGAACTTGGATGTGGGTCCCGCCCATGCTCAACGTTCCATAGTAAACTTAAAAGTTATTGCCGAAAGAAACTCATTATCTTCTTAAAAATAATTAATTGGACACGAAAACATACCAAGAAGAACAGTCCTTTTCCACATTAACCAAATTAATTATAGAAGTAAAGGAAAACAATTAATGGGTGCGTGGGACAGAGAGGATCACAGATAATTGAAACCGCTAATTAATCCACGATAGCGAATATATTAATTAGGTAGGTAGCTAATTTGTTTTATTCACATAATCGACCCAAACACGTTGTGGGTATTATGATGTATTTATTTTTTAAATTTTAAATATTATTTTTTTATTTATTTAATATGGGTTTGCTCTTGGCTCTAGTCTAGGTCATAGATGACAGAGACAAAGACGACGATGGAGCGAGCTTACCCAGAAGACGCATAATTTTGAAGAGATTAGGGTTGTATGCGTTCGGAAACACAGACGCAGGCAGAGAGTTCCACTCCTTTGCTGTGGGCATTTTAAAAGACGTTTGGAAACGTTTAGTGCGAATTGGTACAAAAGGGGAAATATACTAGGGATGTTGCCTGGGTTAAAAAAATATGATTAGATTTGGTCCGTCATGACAGCTACAGGAAAAATCAAAGTCGGAAAATCTCTTCTGCAATAGAATAAGATCTCCAACCAACACCAGATTACATTCCCACTAATTTCCATTAACAGAAAGCAACGAAAAACCGCCATTCCAAACCAAATCGGTAGTAATTTTTCACTCAAACGGATCCTTTTATCCCCCTCTTCCCCACCGGTCGTAGAATGTATCAAGATGTCTGAACACAATCCATTCCGCGCCTCCCCTTGTGGACGCGTACGTCTATGAATCACCAAATTAACGTGCGTTTTACGCGCGTAAATCTCGTAGGCGTAATATGTGGAATTTACGCGAACATTCATGTCGGGTGAGTGGCCCATTCGAGTTAGCCAGTTAAAAATAATAAGGTTTTATTTTTGTGGTATTATGGGAAGCTGGGTTTTTGAGGATTTCTGTGGTTCGTTGGAGGGAATTGATTATAAAGATTGATAGCTTCATTATTATCAGCATGAAAGACCCACTGCTGGTCTCTCTTCATTTTACCAGACTGCCCCAGAAGGTGGGTAATGTTTTCTACCATACAAACCGATTCCGTGCGTCCCTTACCAGCACCCGAAAGAGGTTTTTCAGACAGACTCAACAAGCTGAACAAATAATATCAAATAATAAAAAGAAAACTCAGTATTCAATTGACCAGGTTGCCAAATTCAATAATAATAATAAAAAATAATAATAATATCTTGGGACTCACACACGGTCATCCGTGCTATGGCAACCAGACAACTGATAAACATACTTATATATTTCTAAATACATACATATTATAGACAAATTACACCCAGACACAGAACAAATGATCATGCTCATCACACAAAGATTTGTCCTGGGTGGGAATCGAACCCACGGCCTCCGGTTTAGCAGTTAGGGTCACTAACCACTCGACCAACAGGCCAGCCAAATAGACGCACATTTAAAGTGTGTTCAGAGCCCTTACTATAATCGGAAAAGAGCATTCAAAACAATCTTTAATAACAATAGGAACATAACTAACTCCCTTCAGCCAGCTACAAAAAGCCACTAAACCCAATAGACTACAGAATCACCCGATAAACTTTATATGAAGCAGAAATAATCGCATCTTCCTTATACGAGCAATCAAAAGTATCTCTATTGTAGCTCTATTGTATCGGGCAATCAATTTGCCGTATAATGCCCGGGCAGGCGGGTACGGGCAATGTTTACCGAGCTTGCCCCGGAAGGGATTGAGATAAGTTTTGCCCGCAGTGCCCGCACTGGCTCTGTTGCACGCCTTGTGCTAGCTAAATTGGATTAATAGGATATATTTTGATGATAATTTATATTAATAACATTGGCTTACTTATCCCATATAAGTTGTGAGATAGATAGTGATTCGCTAGAGTGTTAAATAAAAAAGTAACCGTACGAAGTATCATTACTCGTCCGTACCAATGTCTCACTGCTGGGTCATCATCATCATCATTATTTCAGCTGAAACATGCTCACTGCTGGACGCAGGCCTCCCCCAAGAGTCGGCCTTCACCAGGTCATCGGCATCGTTCCACCTTGTGGTCATATCCTTAATCAATCGTAGATATGAAAGTTATGAACGAAAAAATCTTTGTTTTTTTTTTACAATCAGTTATTTTAAAATTATTCAGAAGACAGCAGCTTAATTAAAATGTAATTGGACAGAATTCATTTCCTTTTTGCATATTTGCAGAAAACTCTTGGCTCACCGTCACTTTGAACTTTGAACCAGAAATTGATTTTCCAAGCATAAATTAACAACTAATGGACCCATAAAATATTTTTACAGCCTTTTAACGCCGCAATTTCCGATCCAATCAATATTTAACTTTAATACGTAGGAAAAAAGTCGAAAGTGGGCGTCATAAAGGTTAATAATATCGTAAACGACAGTCCCTTGCTGTCAACACGTTCCGATCAATTTGCAGATAGCGAAAGATTCGACACTACGTGACTATACTTCGGGTTTACCGAAAATTTCCGATGTTTACCGAATCATTAGGTACCTATGGGTGGGACTTAGGAAGTTGTTTCATAGAAAGATTGAGAAAAGAAGTGTTATTTGTAAATGGATACATTGTGGCCTTTTAGTTACTTGTAACTGAATAAAAAAAAAACTACAAATTATTGCTATCTGCTAGCCAGTTAATAATAGTAGATTATACACCGAGGGAATAAAGCAGTGTCTTATGTCACGGGCGTCATATTGAATCCTGAACGCAATGAAGGATCCGAGAGTTAACTTACGAGCAAAGCGAGGGAGTTAATACAAGAATACTGAAGTCAAGCCATGAAGAGAGGTGGGTGTTCACCGCAAGCGGCGCGCGTTGGCCTCCACAGCTAGGAGCAGGTCACTCGTCCTAAGCTGTGCCCCCGTCCACTCGGGCAATAACATTGTACTGAATATCATTATAACCCACCTAGCAGCGGAGGCCGACGGGCTATAATGACGTACTTTACGTTAGGTTTGCATAGCATATAATTTGACGTCTTCGTGCAGGTGATAAGAAAAGATCTATAACGATACACCATAAAGTCGCTTTTCGATTCTATCTATTGGGGGCCGCGCTGCTTTTATAAGCTGCGCAAATGACTTTCATATGGTTTTCATCTATTGAAAATTTTGAGTCTGCTAACCAGTATTAAAACTAATCACATCTCGGTGTTTTGACAAATCTTAAAAGCTTCGAAGCAAGGGTGGGTCGCTAGTACAAGATAAGGCTGAAGCTGAAAGTAAACAAAACCAGCCAAACGATGAACCGAGATTTCCATCACGCGTTGAAGTTTAAACTGTAAACTAATTTGACAGCTCTACTCAGCCTCTCCTTCTCTCTGTCTGTTAGATAAGGGCAGCAATATTATTATTTGTGCTGAGTCAGCGAACAACAAAACGGGCGCCATGTTACCATCTTTAGGGTGATGTTTCACTAAAGTTGTGCGGTAGCTAGGCACTGCGAGGATGCATAGCGAAGCTGTGAAAGAGTGTGTAGCTGTGTGTGGGAGGGTCGCATATCGTCGGTGATACTGCAGTACCGCGAAAGTACACTTTGCCATAAGATCTAATTTACGATACTGCAATACCAGGAAAATACACTTTGCTACAAGACCTAACTTTGAATGAAATAACATAAAAAAAATGACCTTATAGCAAAGTGTAGTTTCGCGGTATTGTAGTATCACTGACGATATTCCGTGCTAACTTTGCTCGCATGGTTCCGAACGACCGTATAAAAATTCGGAAGCGTATGGGATCACACGTGTCTACCTGTCCGTCTATCACAGCCAATTTACTCATTTAAAAAAAATCTACTGGACCGATCGGCAGTTCCGTGACCCAAATAAGGGTAAGTAACGATGTAAATAAGTTGTGAATATGGGGTCTTGTCTGGGGGAAAAATTAGAAAAACAAAATTGACAAACTGTTTCGTGCCTCGTATCAAAATATTGAAAGGGTTTATTCTGGCAGTGTCATATATTTTTCCAGCGCACCGCCTAGCTAGCTCGCACATCTTTGGTGGAGAAGCTTCCTTAGAGATGACTAAACATTATTAGAGTTTTGTTATTATAACCGTTTAATGTACAACAAATATGGCAAGGTTTTAGCTACGAAACAACGGTCTGCGGTCTCGAAGTCTGGCTTAATATTGAACCAGGGACCACAAAATTACTAACAATGTGTACAAGATTATTCAGGAATACTGAAGCGTATTAAAATGAGATGGTGCTGTGTACTGGGTTTTTAATTTACTTTAAATAAGAAAGCAGCCTTTGGAAAGGTTGGTTAAGAAATTGGTCCATTAATATCTGTATGAACATGCCAATTTTTTTCTTAAACCGAGCTGATGATACGACTGGCTTCTGTTTTTTTTTATTTTTTGTTCTCAGATTACCTACATGATATACTACTTTTTACCTATTCATGTCAAAGCGGGGGTGTAGCCGACCTATACCTACTCACAAACGGTACGTTTTCAAGTAGAAGTCCCTCGCCAGATGTATAAACGTGCACGAAACAATAGGAATATGGTTGTTATGTAGTTTTTGTGTGAAAGAAATATAAGGTTAAGTACGTAGGAATACGTCTTCAAACACAGCTAATTCAAAAATTATCTACTCTTGTAAACCTCCATCCGTCTATTACAATTCATTCAAAATCATTTCATTTTCATCCTTAATAAAATAAATCAATGCTGCGTAGCCTACAGACGAACAAAACATTAATCAAGATGAATAAACTTCAAACAACAGCCTTTAACAGAAGAATCAAAACATCTCCGGGGAAATCGGCCACCATTTTATCGTTTCATTTGGCGCGAAAATGATCAACGTTCATTGGTTCAAAAGATTTTATGAAGATAAAGTGGTCTTTATATTGTGTTTTTAATGCAGTCGAGATGGTGTTTTAGGGCAGTTTAAACTGTAAAGTTCAAGGGACTAGCTAAAGGCAAATTCCGATTTTAGAACACCAGAATGTAACATGTTGAAAATTGCTTCAAATATGTCCTACATGTTTTCGAAATATGGCCGATATGTGGTCCAAATGTGGCCCAATTGTATGAATCCATTCTGTAGTTAACTCTCCAAAATACGGTTTTAAGAACTGGTTTAACTAGGAAGGTAATCTTTGAAATCACTAATGTTTACGAACATTATTAGTTCAATGGTTAAAAGCTGAAATATCGTTGAGTGTTCTTGGCTACTCTTCTTCCCAGAAAAATGTTCTGTGCCAGTGCGTCAGACCATAGAACTTATTCTCAGGATAAAAGCTAGTTTAATATTATGGTTTTGTATTCAGCATTTATGGGCTCATTTTTTATATTTCTTCATCTGCCTAGCCTTTTTTCAACTACACTGAGGTCGGCTTCCAGACAAACCGAATTCAGCTGAATACCAGTATTTTACGTGGAGTGGCTGCCTACCAGACCTCCACAACCCACTTACTCGGCAAAACGGTAGGTCTTGGCAAGACTGACAGATTTACTGGCTTCTACTAGCTGTTTTTATTCCACTGGAAAAAAATGTTTGAATAGTGAAAAATCTGCCATATTTACCACGAGCGTGCAGTGGGCTACAGTAAGTGTAGGCCAGCCCATACGTAGCCTAGTGCACGCGCATGATATTTACACCACAATTATGATTAATTATAACCACAAGCTAATCCACACTTCAGCCGACTTTCCAACTAAATCTAAATACCAAATCAGTTAGAAACGTCCGTTTGCTAAGCAGTAAGGTCCCAGGCCATTCATCAAAAGCTATCAGTCCGTTGCTATCATCTATTTATGTATGAAACCGGCTATTTAGCCCGTAATACCCAGCTTTTGATTAATGAGTGCCCCGAGGATCATTGATTCGAGAAAATGGAATTTTCCCAGTGATTTCTTGGAAGATTTGTAAGGAGGCGAATATGTTACTCATTAGGAGTAAAGGGTCTGATTTGTTGAATGGAAAGATTTTTTTGTTATGATTTTTTGAGAGATTTCTTTTTGTGTTTTGTAAAGGCTAGGTGTTTATTGAATGTGCGTAAATTAGTGAGCATCGATTGAGTTATATTATTATAGTTATATTTCCTATATTACGCAAAAATACAGTCATCATTTTGCCTTATTCCAACTGTTGTGGTCGACTTTCAGTCAAATGGGATGCAGCTGTAGGTATACCAGTACTCAACATGAAACGAACCTGAGTGCTAATCCTACAAATCTTTAAGCAACGTTCGCATTCGCGTCTTAGTCCCAATCTGTCAAAAAAGCCTCAATTTCCATACATTTCGGCCCTCTGACCTTTGCAGCCCAGTCATTGGCTAACACGACAAACCTTGGTAAGACTGCTTGCCATATTTTAGGGATTCTGCCTACAAAAACAATTAAAATAACAAGATATTCTAAGCCTCGTAGGCCAGCGTAGCTTGCGTAGCGGTTACAAGCTGCTACGGCGTAGCACCCTTGTAGATGGCAACATTGTTCTGTGTTGTTAACACATTCCTTAATTTTTATGTGTGCCTAGTAGTAGAGAAAAACAAAACAGCCAATTAAATAGTGTCTAAATTAATACAGATTAAACAGTTTTGTAGTATGAACTTATAAAGTGTTTTTTGATGGAATTGTAGGTTTTAAACTAAAACTAAAGTGATGAACGGAAACGGGAAAACTAAATTGCATAGTCAGTTTTTGAGTGCACTTGATTTTACCAGAATTGGCAGCCGTGTTTTTTTTTTGCGAAATCCTACCTATTATTTTGGATAGAGTAGACCACATTCCTGGGAAATAACAAAGCCAATTGCAGTCCACTATTTGAAATACGCAAGCTTAATCGTTGGGACAAGCCCGTCACATAATTCCCATCCACTACTACACCTGAAAACCAGAACAAAATGGCAACCACCAGAAAAGCGCCGAGACAATGCATCTCGACAAAACCTGGAAAACGGTTCAAATGTCTTGGATCTCGCAACGATATTAAATTGGAAATGAATAGGAAAGGAGTATGAAAAAAGTAAACTAATGAATAGCAATTAATAGTTTAATTAAAGTGGTAAGTCCGCCTGGACTTATGCAACAGGGGATTCACTAACAACCAACATTTGGGTTATTAAACTACACTATGGCAGGTGGGACTCACCAGAGAACGGGCAGCAGCATTCTCTGTACATTGCAACAGCTAAACTGCGATCTCCAACCAGCCTACCAAGCGTGGCGTGGGGAGGCCTGTGTCCAGCAGTGGACGTGTTTCGGCTGATATGATGATGGCAGGTGTACAATTAATAAAATAATAATTTTGAATAGCCTTCTCTTGAAGTCAATTTAGATCTCACATTATTTGACAGATTATCACACTTTACTTTTAAACCAGTGGTGCCAACTGCAGAACATGGTGATTATTCTTTATAAAGCGTATTATTTGAGTTGTCACTGTTTGCGACTTGAATGCGGTTTCATTACTCCGGTGTCTGCATCCGAATGTGCTGGAATTAAAACCGCTATGTTACGCTATGCTTCGCTATGTACTACGACACTAAATGTTCTGTTGAAAGTAAATGTTGTTTTGTGGCCATTTTGGTTCGAGATGAGATTGTGAGTTTATTTCGTGTGATATTTCATGGTTTTTTAGCAGGATGTACGTACATGTATTGTTTTTTATACATGTATTATTTAAAGCGGGGTACCGACCGGTATTACGGGCCGTAATGTAACAGTTGTATCGAGCATGTTATGTTACGCCATGTCCTAAAATCCGTGTAAAACAAAACACATACGCATCGAATTCGTGCTCGTTTCCACGTACTGACTGCATGAATGGGGGGGTCAGTACGCACCTTTAGAGATACTTTCTGGGGAAGTTGTACATCACAGGGAATGTAATTATGGGTATCTTATGATTTGACGTATCACTTTACTCATAATTCTGACTAACTTCCACATCTATTATGACCACGCACGTCTTGAAACACCCTATTCATACGAAAACAGAACCTCCTCTTTTTTTGAGGTCACTGAAAAATAGAGCTTGAGAAACAAAAAACAATCTTTTTCCACACATCATCATCTGCCTTGCCTTTTCCCAACTATATTGGGGTTGGCTTCCAGTCAAACCGGATTCAGCTGAATACTAGTATTTTACGTGGAGCGGCTGCCTACTAGACCTCCACAACCCATTAACTGGGTAACACGGTACTCCTTGGCAAGACTAAAGTCAGATTATCTGGCTTCTGACTATCTGTAACGACTGCCAAAGATCTACAAATGACAGCCGGGACCAACGGCTTAACGTGCTTTCCGAGGCACAGAGGAGTCTCGGTATGTTAAGATGGTCACCCATCCACAGATCAACCTCGGTAAGCGTTGCTTAACCTTGAAGATCGACCCGTGCGGCTGTTATTATTTAGCCACAAGCTCCTCCTACAATCTATTCCCACACAACTTGTCGAAAATCAGTGGCACTTTTAGATTTCCCCTTTTTAGATTATGCTTGTGGCAGTAATATACTTGAACCAGTGCAGCAACAGGCTAGCTTCGAACCCACAACCTCATTTAGTGCACCATGACGTTTAACCAATTTCTCAAAACCCCCTACTCAATTAATTGAAAAGCCAATTAATGATAATGCTATGAACCCAACTTCGCTAATCTAAACCCTTACAAAGTCGGCTTTATTAAATACCCTGTATTAACGACTTGATTGACTCTGAATAAAATTAACATATTTTATTCGTAATTGTTTGTTTTCAGTTTGCGTTGAGATCATTATATCCGGGTCTTATTTTGGATAACCTTTAGACGAATGATGGAAATATAAGCAAGCCTGTGAATTGTAAATGTTCACACCTCAACGGCTACCAAGATTTGAATGAAATTTGGAACACAGTAAAGTCCCCGTCACGAGAAGCTATAATTTTGTAAACACGCATTCAATTGTTTCAAATGTTTGCTCCATGAGTCAGACGCGTTCCAGTACCACCAAACATAAGACAACAGCGCTTTATATCGCTAAAATATAACCCAACCGAATGAAATTGCTCATTAGTTTCTTATTACACGTATGTAACTTTGAGTTGATTGAATTTGGGATTATTTGTTGTTAATTGAATTGTCGCTACGTAACTTATTAGAAGTTCTTTGTTTACAAAATTTATAGCTTCTCGTGATGGGGACTGGGTTAATGTGGGTTAAATTTCTACTATCAAACAGGCAATACTGCTAGCATAAACTAGATTAATATTATGAATAATGTTTTTTTTTATTATTCGAAAAATCCAGCCGCTCCCCCCTCTCTGAAGTGCTATTTAGCGCGCATTGTATTTAAATTGGTACCTCAAAAATCCTAAGTTACTAACCTTGTAACTAGGTAGACCTACACTCCCACAAAACAACGGAGGAGCACAGATCGCCTCACAAAAAACCTTCAATCCTAAAGCCGGGCGGCATTTCAGTTCATCATACATCAAACAAAGAGAAATTCGCGGGTATTTGTCGGCGCCTGAGTGTTGACCCTTGAGCCTCGTGGAGAGCCCTACACAGTGGCGTGGTGTCAAGGGGTGCGGCCTACGTGCTGAGGGGACACCCGCATGTGGGGATTATGGAACGTGACCTCAATTGCAGGATGGGTAATGGGAGATGGTTTTAGGACTCGCGTTTTGGGTTACCATAACTACGGGTTACCTGAAACACGAACTTAAATATTTTTCGTTAATGTATTATTTTACACTGTACTGAAACAGGTGTTTCGGACGCGTGTGGACATATTATGGCCTATGAAAATATTTGTATCAAAAAAATTGGCCCAAAAAACGACTAAAAAGTTCCAAACAAGTCATGTTTAGGTACGTACCTAAAGAGTAACCAATGAAATCTTATTACTAAGCCTCCGCTGTCCGGCCGTCCGTCTGTTTGTCAGGGCTGCATTTCAAGAACCGTAATATGAGCATGTTTCTTGTACAAAAACCATTTAAGAAACGTTGTATTTTTTTTTGTTTATGGTACAAAACCCTTCGTGTGAGAGTCCGACTCGGTAGCATGAATTCTATTTCAATAATAGCTTTGAAGCCACCAACTGCGTCAGACTGCGTGTAAAGTAATTTGTTTGGAACTGTCGCCACGCACATCTAAAACGCCCTGTTAGTTTATCTTTTACATATTAAAATTAGGAAAAATCAGTAAACCAACATACGCCAATCAGGAGAGGAGTCATCGTAATTTATTTTTTATTTTTATGGCATTATAAATGTCAAATATCGAATGTCAAAGTCAAAGTCGAATGTGAAAATCACTTGTATCAATTATAAAAAATCTTTAAGACTGCTTAATATTCTGAAAACAAAGAGGTACGTTGTTATTGTACAGGATTAAAAGTAGTAAAAACTTCAAGAGAAGTCGTCTTAGAAGTTTAAGCAATGACCTTATTGGTGATGTCCTTTAAAATTGTCAGGTGCGTAGCGTCAGTTAGTAGCAAGTAATACTTACTTACAATCGAGTAGTGATCGACCCACGTGCAGTACTAGTAGCTTTGAACTATGACGAACAAAAAGGAGTACGATCGTAGTTCTAGTTATGTCATAGAGTACGGAAGCGGAAACTAGAAACTTACTGAATATACGATCCCACGCAATGTGCGCTGAGCACAAGTTTTGAGTCATAGACATAGTCAGAATAGGCTAGTTGAGTCGTATATTGCCCGCGGATTCGCTCGCGTTTCAATTTTATTTTCGCATAAAAGAAGTCTATACTTAACCGTCTCCAGGGACCTATCTATCTTTGTACCAAAGTTCATGAAAATCGGATCAGGGATTTAGGCGTGAAGACGTAACAAACAAAGAAACTCACTTTCGCAAAATTATTTTTACTAAGTTACATAGCTAAATTTAACTTTGATAGCTGTGGAAAATCAATTTTTATCTGTGATATTAAAAGCTGAACACAGAAATTTATATATTTACTAGCCATAATTAATAACTACCTGTTATTTTAAACAAAAGTTTAAAATAACAGGTAGTTATTAGTTGATTTCGCCAGTAATGGAACAGGAAAATGTGGTCGCCCACTTCCTGCGGGTGTTCTGAAAGGGAATTAAGGAATTCGTGGTAAAGTGTAGGAAGAAACATCCTTCTGTGCTATTAACAGTTTCCATTTTCAATATCCGGGAAAAGCTATTTTTAAGTGCATGTATTTATTTTGCAGTTTATAAAACTTTCTTTACAACAGCCAATCATAACAGAGTATTTGAATGTTTTTTTTTAAATAATTTCTCATGTCGTTGGTGTGCCTTACTTAATAAATAAATAAATAAACCTAGAGAAAAAGTAAGTCGCATAATTTTTTAAATAAAAAATAAATTTACAGGGATCCTGCCGTTTTGCCGAAAAGATTTTGACAAAATTTCATTACCCAAACAAATTTTAGCAAAACTTTTTTTATACCATTGCAATATTTTGAATGATTTTAGTACGCATATTTTTATTTGGTCAAATTTTTACTTGGCAAAATATTACCAAGTATAATGTCATTATGGCATATGGTCTTTAATCAAATGATTTATTACAGCAAACAATCTTCAGACAATAAACGTTTGGTGAAATGATTTGTTAAGACAAAAAATATATTGTTTTTAGTAGGTTACCCGGAACTCAACTATTTAGATTAGGTTAATTTCTTCTTTAAACAAAATGTGTAGGTTAAATTAGGTTAAAACTGAGACCTCCTACGCACGAGCCGAGCGAGCAAAGCGCGCGGTGCCGCGGCAGCGGCCGGCGAGTGCCAGAAACTGCTTGCATTAATAGAAAAAAGAGTTTGTTTTTAGTAGGTTACCCGGATACTAAATATTTGGCTTAGTTGATTTTGCGTAAAACTGTTATTCCAACTGAAATATTTGACTAAATAAAAAATGTTTAAAGTACTAGGTGGTAAACAAGTTATAGTTTAAACGTTCATTTCCCAAACATTAGGTTTGCGTTACAATTTTTTGTGAATAGATTTTTTGCTAAGTAATAATTTGGAAAATTAAATTATGCGAAAAAATTTTTGGGAAGTGAAAATTTGTCAAATTTGTTTCGGTCAAACCAGGGAGACCCAAATTTACAGTTGTAAAGGTAATAAAATCTACTTTAGTTTATTTGCATCATCCATTACAGGCGACCAACTTCTCTAACAATAACTTCAGGAGCGTCTAAGATCTGTATTTTTCCTCCGATTTTAAATAAGTATAAACTATTGAAAAATAACTATTCACTCAGATCAATTAATTCAATCTACCGCCTACCTATTGCATTCTTGATGGCTCTATCAAAGCAAATTATTTCACAGAATGCTAATATGTGAGGCGCCACAATATATTTGTAAAAAGTTTATACAATTTATTTCCTAGTATTGCCAGTAGCGACCTCGTTAATGCAAAGCATACCTTTGGACAGGGGGAGGGGGTGAGGAGAAAGTCCATTGATTCAGAAAGTGTTGAGCTGACCCAGCCTTATGAGGATATACCTCGAGGTGGGTACTGATCGGTGTTACGGGGCATAATTCAACATGTTCCAGCATGCAACATGCAAGTTGCAACATGCAACAAAGCGAACATTATGCAGTCAGTACGTGGAAACGAACATGAACACGATGCGTATGTGTTTTGTTTTACACGGATTTTAGGACACAGCATAACAAAACATGCTCGTTGCGAATGTTACATTACGGTCCGCAACACCGGTCAGTACCCAGCGTATGAAGTCATTGTATTAATTGGGATTATACGTAGCAATGCTGCCAGTCTTCTAGGCACGTTTCCGGATGACAGCGATATGGAGGACTTTTTTCGACGCCTATGTGTATTTTGTTTTTGTATATATGTTACGTAGTTAGGTATAGTAGATATGAATAGCTAGTTAATAATTAAGTTACTGATGTCAAGAAATAGTTATTTAGAAATAACACTGCACAAAAGCGCACTTAATAAATAAATAAAATAAAATGATAAATCTGTATCCAAAATTCAAATTGGTACAATATTTAATAAATATTAGACAATAATACAGGTAAAACAATGTTAGATGCTTGTACTAGGAGAATCCTGTATCACAGGCGGCAAGGGTTCGAACAATGTACTAAGAATCGTCTAAGATTTTTTAACAATATTTACTTAATTTAAGACTGACTGGCTAATGGCGTGGAAACGAAGCGTCTCTGCTATGCCCTACACTCTGACTGCATAGGCCAGTTAAATTAGATGATTTATACCTGTATATTGTACTAGCTGTTGCCCTTGACTTCGTGCACGCATATCCCGTTTTTTCCTGTTCCCGTAGGAATTTTCCGTTCCCGTATAGCCTATAGCATTCCCCAGAAACGTGGCTATTATATACAAAAATAATTTTCAAAATCTTTTCAGAAGATCCAGAGATTAACCCATTTTTTTTTATTTTTTTTTAAAGATGGGAAATCGTCAAATGATTTCTTCCGCTCTGGGTGGAGCGGAAGAGCGTGTCAGACTCTTACTGACTAAAACCCATCCGTGTTCCTTCTAAAGTCCTATGCGTTCCAGGGCCGCGGTGACTCTTTCGAACAAATTCCGCAAAGAGATTACCCTCTACATACAAACTTACAAACTTTACCTCATTATAATATTAGTATAGATAAGCTACAAACTACAACCACTATCGAATATCTGTCTATTTCAATCAATCGTAAAATTCAACGAAGCAATATCAATAAGCGAACCAGGTGAAACTGATCTCCTTATTAAAATAACTCAACAAAACGAGCTCAAATTAATATTCTTCGAGCAAATGTAACTCGATTCCCTTCTATATTAGAATTTTTCGAGACAAAATGAAAGTATTCAACGTTGTATGAATTTTAATACGTTGACGTCAATTTTCTTGAACTTTTGAGAACTGTAAGTCTGAATCTCGTCGCGGCAATAAATTTTGTGTGAAGTTTTTTGATTAGAATGCAATAGATTTGAAAATGAATATTTTATTTTCTTGCTGTGTTCTCGAGACACGTCCCTAGTGTGTCGTTAGAGGGGAATAATAAGCGCGTCGCTGCGAGGGGCTGGCCGAACTCTGGCATATTGTTTATTTGATGAGTGAGTTTAAGAATCTCAGGGAAATCGGTACAGATAAAAAATAAAACGAGTTCAAAAATAATCTCGCTTTTTTAACTCGTTTAAAGTGTTGAAATGAATAAATAATTATGAAGCACGAGTAGATACGATATTCCCAATTTGAAATCGCTAACATAATACTACTCGAGGAGGATATAACTTAAAATATAGGTGTGAGTTGAGGTGAGTCGTTGACGTATTTGTACTGTGTTTATAGATGGGGTTGCAAAGGGCCTAAAACCGGAAGCCAACCAGTTTCGTTTACGGCAAATCGTACAATTTTGGTTATTGTGTTAAGTTTATTTATTTTTAGGAACCTTCAATTTGATACATACTCGATACATACCCGATTTAAGGAGACGTTGCAAAGCACCCAAAAAAATCAAACGACACCTCATGTACAAATTTCATATGCAGTTTAGGAGCTTCGACGAAACAGATGAACTTACCTTTACACATACTTCCAAACGCATAACCCTCCCAGCAATCGGGTAACAAAAAGAGTCCCATTCTTTTTTGTTGCGATAAAATCCCATTCCGGCCTTTCACAAAAAAATAAATATATCACGGCATTCGACACTGTTATAATGCACGCCAGTGTAAGCCAGTGAATAGGAAGTGTGACTCGCGCCCAAATGTTATGTCATTGTGACAATTGACTTTGGCTTTCAGTGTAAACTGTTCAGACAGATAAACACACACAAATGAATGGAATTTGATTTATGTTCTGAATGTATTTTTTTAGCTCTTGTTATAAGAAAAGTTGGCCCCTCATGTGGTATTTTTTTATCATTTGTTGCGTTGTTTCATTTACGGCCTCTCGCTTTCTATTCCAATCTGATACCATGTCCTTTAGGCTTGAGGAAACCCAACATTCATGCATGAAATTTATTAACCAACCAGTTAATTAAAACACACAGTCAAACAGTGAAAACAGAAAATCGAATAGGTATCTATTTCCCTTTCATGAAAACGCCGCTTTCTATGGCAGCGTAGAAGTCACGGCTTGGGCCGTCACAGGTCACGTCGGACTTCTTTTTGTAATAGACAACTAACTTTTGTGGGATAGCGATGAAGATATTTTAAAAATTGTTTCATATTTTTTCACTGGGGCTAATATGAAGTTATCTAGCGAATATCAAAACTGACATGCGTATTCTCTAACGCAGTTACATGGCCAGCCATTTTGTATCATATTAATAGCAACTTCGAAACTGTCGCCACGGAGGCGTAGGCGAGGGTATGAATTACAGAACCGTAACGCTCTACAAAGACATACATACATAACTAATGCAGAAAATGAAAAATAATAAAAGGACTTAAAACTAATATTTCGTTTACAGGGCGACTTAAAATACCTATTTCAAATCTTTCAGGGAGAGAAATTATTCGTGAATCAACTTTTACCTACTATGGCACCATCGCGATCGCTAATAAATTCTGTCCTCTAAAGTCGCAAGTGACGTCGAAGTCGATCTCGTCGGCAGAGAGTGTTGTTTGAGGTGCACTCACACGGGTCGGGATAAGTCGCCTGGCACACGCTTTACCAATATTTTAGGTTGGATTCCAGACTCGTATGATAGGATTTAAGATAAGATAACGCATGAATGTAAAAGGTTCATGCATAACCTGAAGCAATTTTAATGAACCTCTGTTTACACCAACCGAACAATAAAATATTTCTGCTTTACGGATCGATTGTGGGGCTACTTCCCGTTTGGTCACATTCCCGATTCGCCAACATGTCAAAAGTTTTAAAAACAACTGAATACAAGTTGCGTTTCCTCACCTTTTTTTTAACTAGTTTTTCGTACGATATAGTCAGCTACAAAAGTTATCAAACTCCTTTTTGACGCTCTTTTACACCCGACTTTCGCAGAAGTGGGTATATGCCAATGTGAGGGATGGCATTACACATATATTTTTAAATTAGATAACTATCTATCTATCTAATAACCCTCTAAAAGATTTCCAGTGAATTAATAGCCACCCTGTATGCGCGTCGTACTCGACGGTAAAGTAAATGACAATGACCTGCAAGGCATTATCGAGCAACGATGGATGTCAAGGTTGTATGAATAGACTGGGTTATTTGCCTGTACAGTTCACAGTTATACGTAAGTGCCTACATCAATATACATAAAACTCTTCCGTTACTGAGTGACTGACAGACAACGCACAGCCGAAACTACTGGTCGTAGGAATTTGTCATGTAGCTTCCCTACACCCCTTAGGGAAGCACTAAGAGAGGATTTCCCGAAATTCCCACGGGAACAGGAAAAACGGGATATGCGTGGACGAAATCGCGGGCAAAAGCTAGTATGTACATGTAACATAAGTAGCTTTATTACATGTTAATGTGTCAATTTAATATTTTATGTATGCCTGGTAATCGTTACCAAGTGGCAAGGCAGATTACAGAGTTGCAGTTTTACTACAAAGTACAGATTCAATGCAACGAACACCCACGCAAATTGCGCAGAGCTCAAGTTACAGCTGTCACTGGTAGGTATACATTAAATTTTCAAGGGTCGCTCTACGGGTAATTGGTGACACTAACACGCTAGTTTGGAAATGTTAAGTAAGTTAGAAACAGAATATAGTTTAATTCCGCCAAGCCCGTTCCATCATCGGACCACAAAACGTACGACGATGCGCTACTGGTACATGGGGGACACCCCACCCACACGCCCAAAATGTTTTGGGAACACATTTATTGTGCGTACAGCTAAGGAATGGAATTCTCTGCCAGACTCTGTGTTTCCTGATAGCTACAACCTGGGAGTCTTTAGGTCAAGAGTGATTTGGTTACTTCTAGGCAAACGTGCTCCATCTTCGACCACATCATCGCTTACCATCAGGTGAGATAGTGTTCGATCGCGCGCCAATCCATTGTAAAAAAAGGTATAGTATTCTACTTCCTCAGACCACGGAGAAGAATACATAAAAAAAACTGAGTTTAAGAAACCTACAACGATAGTAATGATAATATTAAATGATTTTTTTTTGTGTGTGTGTGTTTTTTTTTAAGAAATATATAAAAATAATAATAAAGAGAATAATATTTAATAATTATATTTTTATAAATATTACAATGCTAAGGACGATTATTTTTGTGTTAATAAATGAGATGCATATTAATATATATATATATATATATATAAGTTATATAAGTTTTAAATCATGTCTAACTGCATTTTGTTTCTGCTGTTTATTTTATGAATAAAAGCGCACAGAAAACTAACCAGGGGCACAAAATATTAAAACTGCATTTTTCCCATATCAGTAGCTAACACTGAGAAAAACTGGCAGCTCGCCATGAAAGCGCAATTTGATCAACTTTTTACCAACATTTATACCAAACAATCGTTCAAATACTACTTTGGCACTAGCAGCCACTCAGCCGAGTCGGTTAAGGTTAGTAAGCGTGATATTATGTATGTTAACAAGCCCACAGCAGTTTCAAGGTCGTCCCAAGGTCACATTAATCTTCTAGCCCGTTTTATGAAGTAGTTCCATAGTTTGTTATTCCGGTTTGGGTTGTATATTATCTTGTTTTTGGTGCCAAGTTTTGGATAGAAACTAATTTTGTGAATTGGCTTGAATTACATTAGAATGTCAAAAGAAAAGATTTTAGGACAATATATTTAGCTATTCAAGGGGCAAAATTAACTGCAAAACCTATTGGCCCATTTTGTAACAATTTAATTGAACATACAGGCGCAGACAAGTACAACTCGACAATGCGACGATCATTGCATCGTAGAACCATTTTATGATAAATGGGTGGTCGCACTGTCGCGTAGCGCCTGTCTGCAGCAACATTCATAATTACTTCTGGAATGTAGAAGTTCCAAACACAAAAAGGGTCGTTACGAACTTTTAAAAGCTGTCACAATCGAAGACAAAAGTCACGTTTCGATAACTCAACAACTATTGTATATAAAAAATAAGTCTTCGCTACAACGAATTAATAATGGTCTTTTGATTAGTTTGGCCATTCCTAATTTCAGGGTTATACAGCATAAACATGACAACATTTAACATTCAACCCGTTAGAAAATGTACTCTAACACTCAGTGTTTAAAGTTGAAATTTATTTGAGGACAAGTGGCAATAAAATCACTTTTGAGCAATGGTTGTAGTCACGCACTGTTATAAATCAGATAAATACCTACGCGGCCATGATGATTAGCTGGTGTGGGTTTCATAGATATTTCACCCCGGCAAAGTATAAAATAATGGAAATAGAACTACTACCGAAATAGGACGAGTGAAGGGCAAACATGGAAACACGTGTAAGTCGTGCCTACAGTCGTATCTATAGTACTGCAGTACTGCACGCAGCGGGTCGTGAACAGAAGGAGAAGCCCCGGGCGTCGGGAGTTGCAGGGCGATCCCCGGACACCGTAGGCGCGGGCCTGCGGACGGCGAGTGTTGGGTAACCCGCTGTTCGATCACAACCAGGCCCGAGTCGATGGCGTGTTGTGTTCCACGCGCGCCTCTAAGAGATGTCAGCATAGGTTTCAGTTTCTGCCGGGCTGATGATAAAATTAATTAGAGACTAAATACTTCTAGAAATCCATGGAAAATAGAGAAAATAAAAAGCTTTATACAGATCAAAACAAAATCGTACAAGAGTTTCAAAGCTGCGTTACACAAATATACCTTAGTTCTAGAAAATTCAGTTCATCCATCCTTTTAGCCGATAGGTGAGTCGATTTCAAATGTTTGGCCATACAATTTCTAGTCAAATCAACAAATTACAGTCTAAACTGAAGCCTAAGCCGAAGGATCAAAGTCTCAAATCTATAAACACATACTCGTAGTCAAACCCTAAGCAATCCGTAAAGATTGCGTATTCTTTTACCATGTTACTCGCCTCTTTTTATCGGCGATTTTTTAAGAACTGTTTATATTCCGGAAGAATTTTGAAATAAATTCTTTGAGAAGAAAGGAGGAAAGATTTATTCAAAAATATTTCCCTTAAGGAAGTGAAGGTTACTGGTTATTTTCTATCTACAATAAACATTTCACAATAAGGCTCGGACTAGCTGTTGCTAGCTGGTTTGCACAAGGAAGTGTCGAAGATTATTCCACAGGAACTTACTACCAGGTATCCTGTGTACCTATGTGTGTGCTATGCATTCTCCTTATTTTTGCTCCTCATCATCATCCACAGCCTGACCTCGCCCACTGCTGAGCACACGCCTCTCTTTTTTTGTGCTCGCAATGGAAACAATGCCGTCTGCCCACATCGCTGCCGGACAACCCACACTTCTTCCAGTCCGCAGACGCCACTCGGTCACAACCTTACTCCACCTATCATCATCTCGCCTTGCCAGGTGTCCTGCCTAGCTCCATTTCAGTTCCGTATTACGTTTTCCGATGTCAAAACTTTCGTACGTCTTCGGATCTCGACGTTTGGAACTCGATCTGTTAGCCGTATGCCAAGCATGAAACGCTGCATGGCTCTCTGTACAACTCTACATGTGTGTATATGTGTGTTGCTCCTACATTGTGTATCTGTGTGTGCCAAATAAACATGTTTTCTTCCTTTCTTTAAACAGGTCATAGTCTACTTGAGTTCAAAATTCCATCCAAATCCGTTTTACCGTTCAAGCATGGCTAACAATTGGTAAAGACCACATTTCATTTATAATATTAGTAGGGACAGATAGACAAGAAAGACTAAATCAACAGCTCATAACGATAAAAAGTAATAGCATGAATCTTTGATTGCCGCCATGGTGACGCGTCCACTGAATTAGCCCCCTCAAGTCATGCGGAAAGATAAGATCCTTTATGTTTGCTCAACAGACACTGAGCCGAACTTGATAGCAATCCCTGCCACGAGAGGCCACTCGATACCAACTCGATAAAAGCTCAATCGATACCAGAAAGGCTCTCGAAATAATTCTACAGGTTTAAAGTACAGCCACAACCGTAATTGCCGACAATTAGCCAGAAATTGAAAGGAGTAAGTTAAGCCGGATTAAGACTTCTAAGATAAATTTTGCCCTTTGCCATGGCCAAACCTTTTGTTGGCAGTTTACCGACGCCTTAATTACGTTTTTAATAAATTATTAGCCGAAACTTGGAGGGTATTCGGAGATTTAGAATGTATCTGTTTGTAGTCTACAATTGAGAGAGACATTTCGTTCGTTTATAAATTACGTTTTGGAGCTTAAGTTTTCAGGTGGTGATGGACAGTAACGTTATTAGCTTAGACTTCGTTTCTGGTAAGATCGCTCTAATATTTGTTTTCATTTCGGGGCAGTTAGGGTATAATATTTAGTTTTGTAGCAAGAATTCAATGATCCTAAATTAAATGAGCGTTTGCAGACTGCATTATGCATTATTATTTGAATTTGACATTCATAAAAATTACGCATTCAAATTCTCTACAGAGATTATTGATAATGATTTGATTATTCGATGCTTATTTGACAGTTCGGAGATTTTTATGAATAAGACCAATGATTTTTGTCATCAACTTATCTGGGGTCACGGTAGTGCCCCCACCAAGACGAGCTAGAGGGAACGGGGCGCTACCTACCTTTTCTCAAATCAAAGTTCTTAGGATGTGAGGTAATTAGAAGACTAATCCAAGAGTTAAATTATCTAGCCTTACTATTTATTAGATTTATCATTAGTTGAATGAAATACACCGAATTCAGTACTTTGTTGTTACACTTAAATACAGCCAAGATGGTACCCATTTGCAAAAGCACTCTTATTCGCTTTCTTTAAAAATCACAATAGCAGTTGCAATTTGCAGCTGTTACTTAGGTATTGTGGGGGCAAGTCTATCATAGACCTTCGTTGACCAACCCATCAAAGCCGACACTGTTAAACTGGAGCCAAGTCCCCGTCAAATAGTTGGGAAGCGTCTCACAGATGCCTGCGGTCGACGCTATCCGCTCACATATTTGTGCAAATCTAAGTAAGTGCCCAAGTTGGACAACTTGAGGCGTTTAGGAAATAACTTCTCTCGCTTCAGGCTGAAGAGAACTCTTCAAAGGCTGTTAGGAATAATATGTAAAATGTGGTTTGAGGAAGACGAAATTTGGGTGATGGTTAATTAAAATGTTTGGAGTTGTACTCGGCTTGATATGTACCACTACTTTTCAAACGTTGTAAAGAAAGACTGGCTTTAGATTGGATTATGTAGTTTTCGCTTGCTTACTTAGTTTTTCTTTCCATTATAAATAAAGTACCTACGATTGTGGATAAATGCACCTTTCACCCATGGTGAGTGATTGAGAATGCCAAGGACATTAAATCCGCCTTTGTACCTTTTCTTTTGTTTTCGGGGGGAAACCTTTTGGAACTTTTGGGGAAAAATACAAGTGATTGTGCGATTTTTACCTCACAAAATCTATCCCAGTTATCACCATCAACACATGGAAGGGGTCATGGTACCTCTTAAAATACCTTTCTGTGCGACACCTGTTAGGGCACATCCCCGGGAAGACTGTAAAGGCTGCTCTGAGCCACGCTGTGCACTGCAGCACGTGACCACTGCGCCAAGGATCTTCTTGGAATCACTCGGTTGGCGGACAGAGTCTCCCCTCTGAACGCCCACCCACGGAGTCCCACCTACCTTCAATGATGCAGGTGAGATATTGGCATTTTTGGGCGTCGAGGCAGCTGCCTCCCCGACGCCTCAAACTCCGAGCGGGTTGGGCCCTATCACGATCCCTTTCAGCGGCCTCCTTCTGGGCAATCACGGTCTCAAAGAAAGAGGCCATTTCTATCCAGTTTTCCTTATCTGCTTATCATAATTATTGGGGTTGAGGAACAATGGATAGACTGCGTGAAAGATGATATGGTTGGAAAAGAGGGGACTATTGACGATGAAGGTGAATAAGTGAATGAGATAGAATCACGGTGCACCGACCTCAAATAAGACTATACAGGAAAAAAATAAATGTATATGCACTAAACATTTCAGGTTTGCATATGCCTCTTAACAAGAATGCTTTAAACTAGGATCTGTCCAAAGAAGGCTATCGAGAAAAAGTTTCAATCTTCATCACACTCAAAATAAACAACACCAGTACTTTGTACCCTTTCATCTTACCTCCACCCAGTTCTCAAACAATTGCAATATAAAAGTGAACAATAACCGTGCAAGTCGCACCCAGCCACCGTCTGGCCGCTTTTATCTACTCTTTATTTATGTAAGTCTCGGCCACACTCACTTTATCTAGATATCTAGCAGAAAGCCGGGATAGTTTTGTACTCTAGTCTATGGGGAGGACACTTGGATATTGTTGAGAGGATTTTTTTTACAAGGGAGTGAATGGGAAGATAGCAATTGGAACAGAAAGTTGACCATGTTGCCATCTTCAAGATGATAACGAGTGGACGAGTAGAGTTCATCTGACATAATTATCTTAATATATGATTCATCACGGCAGTATTCCCCAAAGGGTAAATATTCAGAAGATAATTCAGAAGTGTACCTATTGCAGGTCACCATCATCATCAGCCGAATGACGTTCACTGCTGGACATGGAGCTCCCCAAAGGGGGGTTTGCCATAATCGCCACGCTTGTCAGGCGGGTTGGCGATCGCAGTGTAGCTGTTGTAATACACAGAGAATGCTGCTGCCCGTTCTCTGGTGAGTCCCTATTGCAGGTATAGCCATAATTTCCTCAATTATATTTAAATCCCTCGATCGCGTGTCTGGTTCAGAAAACCAGGCACAGACAGTATCCAGTCAGTCTGTTTCTCAAAAATTCCTGATGGAAAAACCCAATAACTTTGGCCGACCCAGGAATTGAAGGCAAGAATGATTAGTTGTATCGCAAGTAACACTAGACAAAAAAAGCAGTCAGGTCTTAATTAACGAGGCACAATTAAATTCTAGATTTGCCTACAGGTGGCTTAGACTCTGTTTTGATTGCCAATGGACCGCTACATTTATTAGACCTCTGAAGAAAAAATACTTATTTAGAAAGTCTCAGCGTTCAAATCGTTCACACACACGTGTAATCACAGCACGAAAACTACTAACCAAATACTTTGCTTCCTTAAGTTCTAAGCTATAAGGTTCAGAATACAACACAAATACGACCTCCACGGGACATCGCCTTCGATTACCGTTACCCCATTTCAACCCATTTGACTTTCAACTTGGAGAAAATAAGCATCTAATGCACTTTGTTTCAGTGCTATCCAAGATCAGGGGACGGTATTTTAAAAAGATTTTTAAACGAATAAATACGCAAATCAGTGGAACGTTTTTCTTTAAAACCGACTTTAAAACAGTTCTCGATTCGTTTGGTTTTTTTGTTGTATTTTTCCAAATTTTTTCATTTCAGTGTTCGGTTTTTGCTTTCAATCTTTAATAGCTATAATCTACTAGCTTTTACATGCGGATTCGCTCGCGTTAGAGTAGCATATAACGGGTGTGTAACGTTTGGTATACCTATGTATTTTTAATATAACAACGAATAATATAATTTCGATTTGTATTTTTTTTTTTTTTTAATAATCTATTGTTATAATAACTTATGATACACATCCAAGAGATATAATTTCATTTCGTATAAGCTTCAGTGGACATAACATAACATAACATAAGCTACACTTAAACGAATGATTAAAAGTTATAATTTTGATCGATCAGTTCATGTAATTTTAACGAATATAAATTCTGCTTAAATTAAGGTGATAAAGGAAGCAGCAGCTGCAGGATTGAAATAACCAAACATGTCGGGGTTCCCTAAGTTCCCGAACTGACCCCTACCTTTCTTTGTTTAACGTTATATTAAATGAAAATTATGTAAAATGGAGTTAGATGAAGTAAACGTTATGTCATTTGAGCTTTATACCTTTTGAAAATAGTATCTAGGTTCCTATCTATCTCAAAAATCGGTTCGGTGATTTAGGCGTCAAAGCGAAACACAAAGACAAACAAACTCACCTTCGCATTTATAGTGATTACATTTTTTAGGATTTTGTGTTGTAACTTAGGGGCAGAAAGTATAGGTCACCATACAACACAGTCTGTAACATTCTTCCTTGCCTTCCTAATACATAAGATCTGACCCAAAAATCTCCAGAAATCCATACAAGTCGTAAATAACAGTAACACCTATTCCATTTACATGTCGAACTGGGATATTTACGAAGAGCAGCATAATTTATGTTAGTAAAACATGTTGATGGCAGATTCATATTATTCTGTGCGTCGAAGTACCAGGGATACAAAAGAGAATGAGTATAAGATTAGCGAGTCGCGTCGTCTTTACGAGTCTCGGATTTAGCATACGTAGGATGTTTCTTTACTAAAAATTGTTTAGAACGTGTGAGAAGGTTTTGCTGAGATATTTGCACATATATGAGGGAACATTTGATTTTTTTTTCAGACAATTTCGTAGCAGCTCTGCAGCTCTGCCGCCTTAAGAAAAACCGGGCAAGTGCGTGTCGGACCACGCAGTGTGAGGTTCCGTAGTTACCCGTCTCCTAAACCATGCCAGAAAAATAGTAAAAAGTACTTTATTATTATTACATTACAAAGTTACAAATACACTTTGATTTCAGTTTCTATGGAATTATTAGGATTTCTTTTTACCCAGTTCCATTGTATAGTAGGCGCCAGATAATCGTGGAATAACGGTCATTGACCCACCTACAATTATTGACATTTTTAATTTGAAAAACGGAATTAATGACACAAAGCTGTCCCGAATCATCATCTCTCGTGATCCTTAACATTGTCTAATAATGAAAAACGATTCATATTTAATTGTTCAGGTACCTATGAACAGTTATTAGGGAAAGGTCAATATACTTTATTCCACATTTATCTGGCGCCTACTATAGTAGTAGCATATACAACGAATTTAAAAGTAAAACTTTCACCGCTACCTAGGCTTAACGAGTTAATGAGTAATAGTTGACTAACTTATAAAATGGAATTGGATAAGTAAAAAATTCATAATAATTCCATAGAAAATGACTTAAAACCAAATGCATTTGTAACTTTGTAATGTAATAATAGAGAAGTACATGTTACTTTTTTTCTGACATGTGGTCTGATGTAACTACGGAACCCTACACTGTGAATGGTCCAACACAAACTTGGCCGGTTTTTTATATGACAGCAGAGCTATTGGGTTGGCTTAACGTAGTATGAAATTGTAATAGTACAATAAACGGGGTCCTTCTATGACGTGCCAACGCTATAGTGATTCCGTTGTGAAAAAGAGTGCTTTGCATCTTGTAAAGCTCCGTCTGTCCCTCACAGTGACGGTTTTAAGATGTCATAGTACCTTCCAAAATATCGTTCTCAGGTTTAACCTGCATGGTTCTCATATGATTTGACCATTACATGTTTACCATTTTATGAATTTAAAAAGAGATTGAACTCTGATTTTATTCGGTGTTTCTTCTCAGGGTTATCAGCTAGGAAACACTGGTTTCATCTAGTTAAAATCGACAAAGTTTGCCTTGTTAAAGCGTTACTTATAACCAAATTGAAAAATAAATATAATTTCTCATTTGTTACTGTATAATTAATTCGTATTTCAAGTAAAGTCTCAAGCGTCCTCAGTTATTTTAGCACAATCAAAACAGTAATATCCCCGTAAAATATCAAATGCCTCATTATCTCCCGAAATTTCCCAATAAAGCTTAAAATAATGACTGTTTACGGTAATCCTACACAGTAATATACTCACAATCACGTTAAACACATCCACGTGAAACATTATCGCGGCGGCTAACGTTTACTTACGCGTTAACGTTAAGGCGCCTCCGGACGTTAACGTGATGCTAATGGAATTAATTGCTTCACTTCTTACCTTTACATTAGGGTAGAGTGAAGCTTGGGAGACTTGCCAGCCAGTATTTTGTTATATTATGTAAGTCATTATTTACTGATATAGTTTACTCAGAATCCCTGAGTACCTAAGTCAGGAGTACCATGTCCCTTACTAGCAAACTTAATTTTATCTCTGCTGGTATTGCTTTGTTGTACCTATTAGTATATAAGTGTGTGCTGTATATAAGTGTAATGTTGGATGCATTGTGCTCACATAATATAATCAATTGATCAATGTACCTATGTATACAAAATATTGTAAAACTTATATTTGAAAAGAGTAACTATGGAGTTTCTTGTCCGTTCTTCTCCATAAGAATCTACTTTTTGNTTTAGACGAGAAATTGCAATGGGGACCTCACATAACATCTCTTGCGGGGCGGCTAAGCTCAGCCGCTTATGCTGTTAGAAAGATAAGACAGTTAACAGATGTAGAAACCGCGCGCTTGGTCTATTTTAGTTACTTTCACAGCATTATGTCGTACGGTATTTTGCTGTGGGGTCGTGCTGCTGACATTGAATCTGTATTTATTTTGCAAAAGCGTGCTGTTAGAGCCATTTATAATCTTCGTCGCCGCGATTCTCTTAGGGAAATTTTTAAAAAGATTAATATTATGACAGTACCTTGTCAATTCATTTATGAGAATATTATGTATGTAAGAAAAAATCGACATCTCTTTAACAAAATTAGTGATAGACATCATTTTAATACTAGAAATAAAAATAATTTAGATCAAACATTTTATAGATTAGCCAAAGTACGAACATCTTTCATGGGGTACTGTGTTAAATGTTACAACAAAATACCTTGTGACATATTAGAACTAAATGAAAGAAAATTTAAAACTTACATTAAAACCACACTTTGTAAACAAGCATATTACAAACTAGATGATTATATTAAAGATAAGAATGCTTGGAAACATGCTGGTCCTGCTCCATAGGACAATCGAGGGTATAGTAGAAAAAGTCAAACTTGTTTTATTTACTGGTGTACTTTCAGGTTTTTAATATGTAATTTAACTCACACACTGATCCATTGTTTTTAATTATATTGTAAATATGTGAGTACCATGTCCCTTACTAGCAAACTTAATTTTATCTCTGCTGGTATTGCTTTGTTGTACCTATAGTATATAAGTGTGTGCTGTATATAAGTGTAATGTTGGATGCATTGTGCTCACATAATATAATCAATTGATCAATGTACCTATGTATACAAAATATTGTAAAACTTATATTTGAAAAGAGTAACTATGGAGTTTCTTGTCCGTTCTTCTCCATAGGAATCTACTTTTTGCGAATGGACAACTAGAGTCACTTATATTTTAATTTTAAACTGTAAATTTGACGTTCAAAAGTGCCTTTTAATGGTCTAGTTGAAATAAATGAATTGACTTTGACTTTGACTTAGGATAAGAGGGCCAAATTCTACTTATTTTTAAGCAACGTTCGCATTCGCAAAAAAGTCTTAATTTCCAAACATTTTTGACAGCTTGCTACTGACATGCGAATGTGAACGTTAAAAATTAGTAAAATTGTAAGTTTAAATTATGTCAGTATTATTAGAACGTGTAAATACCAATCTTCCCAGGTCGGGCGAAAAAGTGTTATTGGGTTTTTCCAATAGGATTTTCTCAGTGTAGGCCGGAGTCTGGAAGTTGGTGGTGTGACACTCCAGCGCCAGATCTCTCTCCGGTCGTGTCGGGTTGCTGTCCCATCGAAATGTGAGACTGATGGAAGAGGGAGTGCACTTGTGCACTATAATATGTCCCGCGCCGATGGCTTGTCTCGGTTGAGATTGGCCGCCATGGCCGAAATCGGTCAGGAGGACTATATATACGTACCTATCTGACTACCTAAGGCTGTCCGTACCCATTGATACAAGCAGGCAAGGCATCTCCAACGCTTCTATAGAATTTAGGCACTTATGGTCGGAAGCGGTTTTTAAACTAAATAGTTTTAAATAAGTTGATATTTATGCTTTTTGATTCGACGTTATTTCAACATGATTTTCAACAGAACTGCGCACATATCCTAAACAACACTGCGCTGCCGTCGCATTAACGCAGCTTAGCAACAAAGTTTAACTGCATGAAAGCTCGCTAAACCGCGATCAGTGTTACTAAAGCCACAAAGCGGGCCACTACTGCGGTGTAATCATATTATTGTTTGCACTCCGCATTCTCTTGTTGTCCTGGTACACAGATTAATTTCATATCCTTTGATAGCCTTCATTGAATCATAGCGGCGCTTGTAGCTATTGCTTATTTTTGCTCTTTATTTTTTCATTTATTTGTTATGGTATACCCTGTATCTGCGCTTATATCAAGTGACAACTTGATTACATATAAAGTAGTCACTTGATTTAAGCATATTAATCATTTTACAACTTTACGATTTCGATTGGCCTCCTAATTTGACAAATAATTTCTGCCATGGTCAAAAATCGTTAGTCTAAAGTTTGTTAGTCTAGAGAAGAACAAGATCTTCTCGAGACGAGTTTTATATAGATATATGTATAAATATATATATATATATGTTTGTATAGTTGTTATTCATTGGGTTTAATGTAGCTATAGCTACTAATGGCGTTGGAGATAGAAAAATATATATATGTATATAAGAAGACTCGGTTGATCACCATTCTAGATTTGTACAAGAACCAGCAAAAGTGACTCACCGCTAGACAAAAACAAATCAGTTACTTGAAGAGAAACAGTCGAAGTAGACGAGACGTAAACAAATACAGTGACTAAATAGAATTTAAATAATCAGCTCAGAAACAAGGCAAACGTCTGGAAGACAAGACGAGTCTAAATATGTCAAAATAGAACACAAAACACACGTATACATTAGTGAGGAAAATAAATTGCTGGAATCGATTGTGATTGGCTCAAACACAACATTAATCTGTTTCTTATTATAGGTGAGATCTATTTTCGAATGGTTTGGAATTGCATCGTGAATTTGTGGCGGATATTATCGCACGGGGAATATAGCGTGTAAGATATTACACACAGACAGTTACGCTGTCTCATTGTGGTAGTTGTTGAAACGGCGATGGAAAATAAAAGTATAGAGGTACGCGTAATCGGCGCAAAGTCCCGTAAACCACTAATGAAAAGGGAGGATCCTCCGATCAGATATGTGTTGTGGTTTTGTGTTGTGTCTGATGGGTATCTAAGTGCCCAATGGTTGTTGTTGAGCTGTCATATATAAGGTTATTTGTAAAACACTAATAACCTATTAAGGAGTGAAAGTACACATGATTATAGACAACTTTTTCTATGATAGCAATCCTAAAAACTTGAAAAAAATATCAGCTGTTCAGTACATTTTGTCTAGTTATGGACACATAAATCTATGCAGGCAGCTAATTATTTTCCTGATTTCGGGTTGGTCCCAAAGTAAACGTTGTTTTTAATCATGTGTACTATCACTCCCTAAAAAGTTGCTAGTGTTTTACAAATAACCCTGTATATTCAAATCGCACTCAGAACTTTTATAGCGCGATGTAGAAATTTTGTAACGTCTACTTTTTTAGTTCGTATGTGGCAATATTATAAATGGCTGGAAAAGCTAGTAGGTACTAAAACTGTTGGAAAAAAAAAACGAAAAGTCGAGGACTTCATTGTTGCTTCTTGGTTAGTACCTGATTAAGAAGAAATGTATTGCTAATTTGGCTAGTACAGTTGATCCAGTAGCTTGGCTTGGTAGTAACAAGTTTTTATGGAATAGAAGTGTAGCCGGTGTAGTTGTTTTGTGCCTACTAACGTGAGGCCTACCATACTTATATGTTTAATACTTTATGACGTTAATATTTTTTGGTAGCACCAACAAATAAATAATTCATCGAAAATCATACGTGAATATAAACACAAAAAGCAAAAGCAAAAACCACATTATTTTACCAATTATTCACAAATGAAATTTATAATAACCACATAACATAATTAATTAAATATAATTTATCCAGCAAATATTATTTGCAAGTACCTACATTCCGTCGAAATTCAACAAGCGGTACAGAAACCACAGTATATGACGAACAATGCAAATATACGCATTCTAGTATTCGATGCATAGTGAGACCACAAATTGCAATGCGCCTCACACCCTCTCGCATTCCAGCGAGGGCAGTTGGAATTAGATCCGAGTTTACAAATGCATGACTCTACAATTGTATTGTGGTTTAATTCTTTTGAATCCCCGGGGACACTGCTACAAAGCTACCATCTGTTGGTTGGTGTGTCCGTCTGTCTGTCACAAGGCCATCAATCTGCCTAGTCTTTTCCCAACTAAGTTGGCGGTCTCCATGTAAAATGCTGGTATTTGTGGCAGATGAATTCCGGTATTTTCAAAACTGGTTTTTAATCTCTATCTAAACTAACGTAATAAAGCTGAAGAGTTTTTTTTTTGTTTTTTTGTACGAGCTAATCTCTAGAACTGCCAGTCGAATTTAGAAAATTATTTTTGTTTATGGTAGCCACATTAATGAAAGCTATACGGAAATGGGATAAAACGGGATATGCGAGTACGTAGTCGCGGGCAAAAGCTAGTCAATTAATTTATTAATAGTAATAAAACAAAGTAAACTTCAATAGTTTTAGTGGTACGGAACCTAAGCGAGCGAGTTCGACTCACACTTAGCCAATTTTCACGCCCTCTGCTTGACAAAATTAAAATAAATCCCAACCACATTTTATCTCGGATATAAGTTCGGGGAATATGTCTGTCTGGTTAAAATATTGTTCTGGTTACGTGGTGCTTTTGAAAATATTAAAATTCATTATTGAATGTCGAAATTCTGGAATATGGTCGAAAGAACATAATTAATCAATTGGAATGAGCAACCATGCTGAAAACATCACACAATGTTTTACGATATATCAAAGAGCGTTTTGCTTCTTTTTACCAGTCAAAATATGAAAGGTTTTTACTCGTGCATTTATTTAAAACAAAGGTTGTTTGAGTTCATTGAACTGAATCAGAACAGAAACACCAATTAAGCTCAGTAAAAGAGGAGTGAAAAAAACCGGCTAAAAGCGAGTCGGACTCTCACACGAAGGGTTCTGTCCCACAAATCGAAGTTTCTTGCATGGGAGCTCCCTTTAATTTAATTTAATTTTAATTGTTTTTTGTTATAGGGGCAAAAGAAATATGTACACAATCTGTGAAAATTTCAACTGTCTACCTATTATGGTTCTTGAGATACAGTCCGCTGACAGACGGACGGACGGGCTATTAATAAGCCTCCGCTATCTGTCTCGTCGTCGTCGTCTTATTTGTTGTTTTTAGGGTTTTAACGGAACCCTGTGGTTCCGTTGGAACCCTAAAAATAACAAATAAGCAGGTACCGTATCCGGACGTAATATGACATGTCTCTGTCAAAACAGGAGTACATCTCTCGCTCCCTTGCCCTTCCATGAGGCGGGTTCCAGGTCAAGAGCTGGTCAATCGGGTATTGCTGTAGAATTAGACTGAATGAAATGATATAAATGTTAAACGCATGTGAATGTGGAATGTATGTGAATCTTGATATTTGTCTTCACTTACATAATTTAATACTTTACTTAGTTTATAATTTGTATGCATTTATGTTCTGTGACAATATGTTTTTTGTTAATTTTTTCTAAACAGACCACTCTACCAAGCGTTAAGAGTCCAAGCCTCTTTTCTGAAACTCAATGTGCCGTTTTGCGGCCAGATATATGATCACACTATACTAACTGTAGGTATAATTACACATACTAGATTTACGACCATGACTGAAACCCATTACGTCACTAACCCACTAACCCATAGTACAGCTATCGCTATCCTCTAGATTACATATCTTGTCAATGGCTTGTAAATGCTAAACAGTAGCCGACACGCCGCGGCGCGATCGTTTTGATTAGTTCAGCCTATATGAGGTTAGAATCACATACCTACACTTCCTGCGTACCTAGTAGTGCAGTGCCTAGCATAGGTAAATGACGCCATTCCTTATCGAAAAGTCCTAGCTTTCTGAGTAAATTGATGAAGGGTGACTTTTTTTACTTAGGTACATTGGCAATCTTTCAAATTGTAAAAGTACTCATGAATTTGAAATATAGTTTAAGACTAACCCTCAAACGGCGAAAAATGTCAGATGATCCCATAGTCTCGTTCATCATCATCATCATCATCATCATCAGCCGAAACACGTCCACTGCTGGACATAGGCCTTCCTCAAGAGGAGGGGGTTTGCCATAATCGCCACGCTTGGCAGGCGGGTTGGCGATCGCAGTGTAATTATTGCAATGTACAGAGAATGCTGCTGTCCATTCTCTTAGTATTAGTCTAGTTATGCAAACATAAATGTAAGTACTGAATGTATATTTTTTAGGGTTCCGTTCATCCGAATTAAAACAAAAAATTCAACATTAAAAAAAAATATGATTGGCTAGCGCGCGAGTCCGATTTGCACTTGGCAGGCATTTTTCATATTTCAGTTTTGATACCAGATCGCCAGTGAAGGAAAAGTTATTGTCTACAGCTGTTGTACCTACTTAACTCCTTATAAGATTAATTCTATATTTTTCAATGGAATCTAAGAATAAATAACTGCAAATTATTTCGCCGGCTTTAGCTGCAATCGCTGCAGATTGAAAATTTAAGTTGAAAGCGTCTGAATTCGTACGTTTTCGATTAACGACGAATCAATTTCCCCTAATGGTACGAATTAATTACTACACTACTGCACAAAATACTTGGAACTGAGAAGTGCTACCTCTAGAGTAGAGACGTCGCTGACTTGTCAATACGGAATACTAAACAAGTTGTCGAGAACACGCCGCAGGTCTTTCGGACTAGTTCCTAGTAAAGACTAGATTTTCGTCTCATTTTATTAAGGTTCCTTACCAGAAAGGTAACAAAGAGGACTATATTACTAAACCTACGCTGTTCGACCACCTGTCTGTCTGTCTACGCACTGGATCTCATGAACTATAATAACATGTAGATAGACAGTTGAAATTATTACAGACAGTATTCTAATGAAAATTAAAGGGAGTCACAAGAACTGTGCATTTTATCGGGATTAAATATATGGCACCCAGCGATAGTGTAAGTTTAGATCAGTGGAATTTCTCAGATATCGATGTGTGATTTCCGATATTTAACATAGACAAAATATCTAACAATATGATTCCATACACCTTGATAACATTTACATACATGGGTTGTGGAGATCTGGTAGGTAGCCGCTCCACGTAAAATACTGGTATTCAGCTGAATCCGGTTCGACTGGGAGCCGACCCCAATATAGTTGGATAAAGGCTAGGTAGATGATGACACCTTGATAACATATGGTTACGCCAGCATTTCATGAAAAGATAGGCAGAATTACACCAAACTTTAGTACACCTCTTTCGCAAGTCACAAGTAATCATTTTACTTTTTTTGTCTACGTTTCTTCCTTAATAGGACGCAAGCCTTTTACCCTTAACCGAACACAGATCCAGCTTCCGGGCTCATTCTTATACTGTTACTGCTACAATCTAGATTTTTGTCCAAAACTCAGAACACCATTTTGTATAGTAGATATCGCGTGGTTCCATCGTGGATTGATAGGACTGGCGGCTCATGGCTTCGAATTTTGGTTTCAGGACATGTGGTTTCCTTAAAGGAAACCGGCATATTCCTTTTGAACACCAGAGCATATACCAATCGGCGTGCCCCCGACGACAAGCCACAAATTCGCCGTACTTTTTGTCACATGTTTGTTACGTTTGGCGTACAGGGCATTTCGCAGGCCGTTTGGCGTTCAAAAGTTTAAGCTAATTTGCTTCAAAAATACTGTTTAAATAAGACTTATGTTGTCCAATGTAATTAAATTGTGACTAATAACGTCCTTAATTTGGTGACTGAAAAGAAAAATATTTTACAGCCAATCATATTCGAGGCGTATTATATCCGTCACATTATTTCATCCTTTGTAACAACATTAAGGCCGTTGGACGTGAGCTGAATACAACCGTGACTCAGCCGAATATTCTCATCATGATACCACTTATTTTATTCAACGTCACGAATATCGTTTTCATGAATGGAACTTTATTTTTAACCTGTTCATTTTCATATGAAATGTTCAATCAGCCAAGTATATTGAGGTAAAAAAAAAAGTGGCGGTCGCAAGCGCGTTTGCCGAGCGTGGAGTCCTGGGTTCGAGTCTCAGCTCGGGCAAAAAGTTTTATTGGGTTTTTTCTAAATAGAACGAAAGGAATAGGAACTTCTCATTGACAGCCCGGAGTTTGGAAGTTAGTCGTGTGACACCCCCGTGCCTCCGAAAGCACGGTAAGCCGGACTGGTCGTGTCGGGTTGCCGTCCCATCGGAATATGAAAGTGATGGAAGAGGGAGTCTCAGCTGGGCAAAGGTCCCCCCTTTCTTTTCTAATACTTTTTATAGGAACTTTTACCATTACAAACCGAAAAATCCAATATTAAAATTAATTCATTAACACCTGCACTGTCACCAACAAATATAAATAATTTCCGAACCTAACACGAACACACCCTAATTTCAACATTAAAAATATAACTACGAAGCTTAATTAAAATGGCAGAAGGGAAATCACTACAAAAGCTTTGGCCATTTTAGCGGAATAATTAAATGACTAAACCTTTCTATAGATAATTAAATATCGGGTCACGTGGTTCGGACAGACGTGAAAAATCGGAAGGCAATATTTCAAATCAACGCAGGGGCGTAACCACCGCCGTATGAGCCGTATCAATGATACGGGCCCCCAGGCTACAAGGGCCCCAGCGACTAGAAGCAAAAAATCGTGCTGTCTACAAAATAAAATTCCAATTTTATTGTTTTAAAATTAAGTGTCTTTTTATTTTTACCAAAGTAAAGTGTAAAGTGCCAAATTAACAAGTTTCCTTTCTTTCTTTTCAAATATTCGCGACCATAGATTAAACTACATTAAAGGAGCAACCACCATTTTTTGATCCACCTACCTTCGACACTAGCTACGCCACTGAATCAACGAGGTACTCAACATTTCAACACATTTTTTTTTAATGTCGAGCAATATCACTGGCCTCATAGACTTGTTTCATTTTTCACCGGACGCCCTACAAAGGTTGTAAAGGGCTAATTGTTAAGTTTCAGATACGCCACGTCGAAACCCGGCGGGGCACGAAAACTGCTGGAAACAAAAGAACGATTACCGATACAAAGCCGGGGATAGCACGCAGTCATCACGCCCCCTCGCGCTGAAAAACAACCTGTTTTTAATGACTCACTTAATTACAAGAGTTTTAATCAAGTTCTGCGGATCCATAAAAATTGGGGAACGGTTCCGTTGTAAAAAATAAGACGTTTAATTTTGGGATTTCAGGTTTAGAGCAAATTTCTTCCGGGGGTCGTTAATTTAGACAGGTGCTTGACTAAAAATAGACTGTTTCCGACTTGCTTGTTAATGAAGTTAGTGGCAAATTCTTATTATAATTGGGGGTACATACCTACTTGTGACATCATATTCAGGACTGATATTTCAATAGTCAGATAACTTTACTTGAGGAATGAAAATGGTAATTTGACAGCTTTTGTATAGAAAATATGTCAAACAGCCGTTTAATTCTTCAGTTAAAAATGATCAGACCTTAGAGTAGTACCTACTATTAGAAAACAATGGATCTACAAAGGACCAATTATGATTTTATACATATAGACAATACAAAACAAAAGAATTAGTAGAAGAAATCTGAAACCCGCTTTCTGTCCAAGAAAGCGGATTCCTTTAGAAATCCTTTTTCGAGCCTCGTCTTCTACGAAACATAAGCTACCAACTACTAGAACTAGTTATCCAACTTGACAAACCATCGAAGAAAAAGTTCTCCAAAGAACAACAACCACAATCAAAGCGAACTTGCCTTAATAATCGCCACAAATACTGCTTCGATGATTAATACTCCCAAAGATCCGACCAGATACCAGCAAGTCAATCTACCTACATAGACTCTCACTGACTTGCTGACAGGTAATATCTAACTCCATTCAAACACTAGACAATGAAACTGGGTCGTACTTTATCTCCGTCTAAGTTCTATCTAATGTCAAATCGCTATTATGTCGCGTCAAAGGGTGCTACCTAATTGAACACGACGTCCGGAGAACGACTTTGAGATGGCTGAAATGTAGAACTGTTAGTAAGTAAGTATGTATATGTGCTAGCTGCAATTTCGTTGGCTGAAACGTATTTGGCGTTGGTAGTGACGACAAAGTGAGCGGTGCTGATAGGTGGTATTTTAAATAGTAGTAGTATTAATGATGCCACTCCAGAAGTCGGCAAATTCTTGTTTATGTAATGTTAAAAGGGACGTAAGTACAAAACCCACGGTAAACATTGCACATCGGGTTGTAGAAAAAGTTCGGCTATGTGTTTGGCATGATTATATTCGTAGTGTGTGTCTGGAATAAACTATTTGCTTTCTTCTTTTTCACCTTTGCTTTTTAAAGATAGCAACTACTAAAACACGACTATTAAATTTTGATTCTTTATCTGTGTTGATGCAAGATTTAAGTGAAGAAAATACTTGTAGCGAGACAACGCATCGAATGCGAATGTCATCGAAGCGCGCGGCGGTTTGCGGGTATTACTTCTATGTCTTTGTCAAGGCACTTATTATGTTTTATTAGTATCTATTTCCACATGAACAGCGGGCTTGGTTTCCGTACGTAATGACGTAGGCGACCACTGATAATCAGCGCCGTGCTGTGGGTCCCCCCCCCTACTTTATTTATACCTCTCATACTTTTGTCATATTTTTTTTTATTTGGTATTTAACGTATCTTTACTAATTTAATTTAAGAACTACTAACACTATTTTTATTACTATTTATATTTAGTTTAAGAAAAATAAAACTATTTACTATGTGGGTAGGTATGTCGTTTTGTGGCAATTAAATACTTTTTCTTTCTTTTCTTTTCTTTTTCGTATTTAAAAATAATAATAATAAATGTAATTCATATTGTTAGTTACAAAAAATATTAAAATATCTAATAATAACTGGCAAAATGGTATGAAATTGTAGAAAACCTAAAAAATATGCGAACATTTCAAAACGAATATTTTAAACAGTTTCCAGGAAAAAATGTACCGGCAAAGTTAAGAAAACCCGTACAAATAATATTAATTATTATTATATTCTCCCCCAGAGGTAAATAGAGTGGATTTGTTTTCATAACACGTTCTTGTACGCTGATAAAATGAAAATAGTATTTTATTCAATGGTGAGTTTTCGCGTAAAATCATTTTAGATTTTCTGTCTTTTTTTTTTTAAGGATGGGAAATCATCAAATGACTTCTTCCGCTCTGTGTAGAGCGGAAGGGTGTGTCAGACTCTTACTGACTAATACCCATCCGTGTTCCTTCTAAAGCCCTTTGCGTTCCAGGGCCGGGGTGACTCTTTCGAACAAATTTTCAGTCTTACAATCTCTTTAGTGACAAAGGTGCAAAATCCAATCAATGGTAATCTGACTAAGAAGTGTTTGTTGGCAGTAGGTGATATCTGGAAGAAGATACTGATCTGATTACAAAAAATTTCATTGCCTTCGGAGAGAGAGTTATGCTACCAAATAATTGTGTCCAGAAAATCTGCAAGTTTCCTGTGATATAAGGCCAGACCGCGGGACAGCTAGTTCATTCATAAAATTACTTTTTCATTTCTGAAATTAACAACAAAAGTATTTTACGGAATTAATGGCATTCCAAGCTATCTAAGAAAAGATGTCTAAAAATAACACAATATTTATCAAAGATCCAGGTTAAAATGCGAAGCGGCTCGGAGAAATAGTTCGCAATGACGCTCACAGATGAAGCGCAAGGAATTCTTACAAATTTGACGTCACCGATGTGAAAAATGTGTAGCTTGTACGTTACAGCGTTGAGCAAGCAAATATGGCTCTTTGCTGAAAAGGAATGTAGCTGTATGGCGATTTCTAGAAATAACCTTATTTGCTGTGGATATACACAGTATACAGAACAAATATTTGCACGAAAAACAAAGAGAAAGTTTATTAGTCTGACGCCCATAAAATGAAGCAACATACAAAGGGGATACAGGCATCGCATCCGCACAAAACAGCGATCGTTCAGCATCTGAGCGTGTCAGCGTTTCTAAGTCGTGTGTACATACCAAATGGAATTTGTCTGCGATATACCTAAGTTTATCTTTATTTAATGCCTGTGCTGGCCGCATACTGTCAACTAACATAGGAATCATTTGGTTCGGGAATTACAAAGCACATGCAGGAGCATAGTGTGGACAAGATATAATTCACCTTATGATAATCACCCGAAAAGTAGTAAAAGTAGTTGAATACTGCTGTTGGTGCGGTTGTGTTGTGTCTGTGTCGAATAAAAGTGTTCTATTCTATTCTATCACATTAATATTATAAAGGCGTTAGTTTGTGAGTGTGTTTGTTACTTCTTCACGCGGAAACGGCTGGACCAATTTTGATGAAATTTGGTAAGCGGGAAGCTGACATCCTGGATTAACACATAGGCTACTTTTATTTCGGGAGTGTGTTCCCTTCGGATAATTTTTGACATTCACGCGGAGTATCTGATAAACCATGGGAAACACCGCGGGGCGCAACTAGTTCTATTTATAAATGTAAAGGCGAAACGGCTAAAAGCTGCAGATGTGAACTGTATCATAGACTTCCTACTTTACTTGCCGTACCTACTTTCCTGCCCTCTATGCCCTAAAACCTAAAGACGAAACTATTTATGCCCTGCTACTGAAGCTGAATTGGAAGTGGCGAAGTATTGGGCAAATGGCAGCCAGAGGGTTTACCGTAGACTTTCGCTGTAGTAGTGAAAAATTTTCAGGCCGTTTTTTTATTAATAAAGAAATATCTATGTGTTTGGGTCAAAATTTACGAAGCCTGAATGATCGCCATTAATTTTACCATATCGGAACGATGTGACACGACAGTGATCCTTGAATAGTTTTTAAAATCATCCTTTACTTATCCTTTTATTCAATAAAGAAAAAAATAAAAATATTTACAGTGATTTCACTTGAAAGACTCGTCCTTCGTGAAAGGTTTGTTACCCACGGAATTGACACTACTCACTTGTAGGGAAAATGATCTTCAATGATAGAAAAATACTGTACTTATACTTGTATACCTGTACTTATATGATGCAAACTGTTTCTTTTGTTTTTGTCGTATTTTTTGCTATTGCTAGAGATGTCCGATTTGTTAATTTTCTTTTATGAATGGGACAAAAGAATAATAATACGGGAAGGTGAACTTTTAAACTAATGTTAGTGGTTAAACAAAATATTAATTGGAACTTTTGCAAATGTACAAACATATGTCACCGGAAAATTGCAAACCTGTAAGATTGTAAAGTATCGCGTGAAATAGTAAACAATTTGTTCATACTAAGACACGAATGTATTGGAAACTATTGAATTTGGATAGGATAGGATTTATACTATTCAAAACAATTTTTTCATAATATATCGAGAAATTATAATCTAATAAAGATTTCTACAATCGAAGTCTGCAATTTTCCAGTGACACATACATAAACTCATGCATTTGCCCGTAGGGTAAGAAACTAAAGTAATTCCCCTTTTGCGTTCATACCGTAGAACGTTTGTAAATTAAAGGGCATTACACAAATTATTCTTATTGTTTTTGAAAAGGGTTTTTCCTTTTTTATTGAATGTACCTACTACAAAAACATTTTTAAAATCATAGAATACCCGAGTGTAATATGAAAGCTATTAAAAAAAAGCTAGTGCACCATGTTTTTAGGAATAGGAGAGAAAACTTCATAAATTTTTTAAACAATATGAGGGCAAATTGTTTAAAAAAACCAACAAAAAATCACAAGCGTTGAACTTTGCAGTTTGAATATCATATTTCCTCGATGTGAAAAACTTTTTGCTATCCTATATGTTTACTATTATATATCTATATATATAATAGTAAACAAAACACCGGGCGAGTTTTCCAACTACAAAATAAAAATAAGGATTATTCCCGTAGTACCTACCTACTTTACTTACAAATAAATTGTGGTAAAAGGATCATTTCTCTGATTCCTTCAGAGATAAAGGAGTTATGAACTTTAATAGGTATCCTAAATTCTGAGCACAAAGTCTAAGGAAGAAATTACAATAAATCTTGAGAGATAATCTGCGTTATCAGGGATCAGGGCACAAAAGAATAGCTTTGCTCTTTAATTTTTACTACATCCATATACTAATATAATATAGATGAAGAGTTTGTTTGTTTGAACGCGCTAATCTCTGGAACTACCGGATACTGCCGGATTTAGAAAATTATTATTGTATATGATAGCTACGTTCATGAGGAAGGCTATACGGGACCGGGAAAAAGGGCATACGAAGTCGCGGGCAGAAGCTAGTATTATTATAAAACGTAAAAAGTTCCTCTTTCAAAACTGTGGCAGTAATTTCTTACTATCCTACTACTAGTATTATTAATGCGAAAGTTTGTGGGGATGAATAGACGGATAGGCATTTGTTATAAAATAACTACTGAAAACTTATATTTGTTTTAAAATATTGTGTGTTCAGAAAGTACTAAGTCGGACGACAGCAAGTTAATACAATTTTTGTTTGTTTCTTAGTTTTACTTTCACGCCTGTATCGATGTGACATAAAAGTAGACATATGCAACGACAAAACAAAAATGTATTCTTAAGATAAAACATCTTTCAATCGGGTTTAAAATATTCTTCTATTGTATCAAACTGCCAAATATATATCCCATTATTATCAAAAAAACAAACAATCAAAATGAACGCATCTCGCTTGAAACTTTGGTCACCGAAATAATTCAAGTATAATGACATCTGAACACTAACATAAAGCCAAGAAATTTGTCTATGGCCATACGTAGTCAGGTTCCTTTTATCAAACTACAGCATACAGTAAGCCGTAACAAAGCTCTTGGAGAAAGAGTCAGGGATTTGGAGCATGATATCAATTTGACGCTCTCGTCTAAGTTCAAGTATGACAGATTACTCGCCGTCAGAGCAGTCACCTTCCCGCTACGTCGTCACATTTTTCACTCCATTAACTTTAGTTAAAATGGAAACCTCGTTGGTACATTTTTATATAGTTTTAAGCAGAAGGGAAACTGAGGACTAAACTTGATCACTGCGTGACAAAATACATAATTTTGAAACTACCAAACGTATCAGATTTATTGAATGTAGCAACACTTTTCCAAATTAAAAAAAGAACGACTGAATGACTTATATCCACGGTCATTAATAAAGTTAAAAAAAAACTAGTAAAAAATAACTTTCATTATATTCTTGTTTCGGAAAGGCCTCGTGTTTATCTAGCGGTCGCAGGCGCTACTGCTAAGCATAAACTCCTCAAAAAGGTCAAAGTGTAATTGGATTTTTAATTTGGAACTTCTCAGTAGCAGCCCAGAGTCTGAATTAGCTCCCGGTTGATGGCAATAGGCTAGCCTCTTATCCATCATCATCATGCACAGCCCGACTTCGCCCACCGTTAAGCATGCCTCGCTGTCCATGTGCCAATCCCTCTATTGCATGGACCTTAAAGACAAGTCACTAAATATGGGTTTAAACAACTCTTTACTGTAAAAAACTCCCTACGCCTTTGGCTAATCCTTCAGAAAATACAAACGCGCTGTTGTCTATGTACAGTCAACAAAGCCATTTGGTATGCAAGCACCTACTTGCAAATAGTTTTAAACATTGTTGTAAGTGTGCTGAGTGGACAATTATTGTACACCACACTCGAAGGTATGTCATAAGCTTAAAAAGTTACAATGCTCACATTAGTAATAAATATTGGCAGTGCTGTGGAAAAAAAAATATTTTGTGCCTATATACCAAATAGCTTTGTTGACTGTACCTAGTAACGTTATAGAACACGTTGGTTTTCAAAACTCTCACATTAAAACCTGTCAATTATACGAGTATGAACAGGATAACGATTCCCTATCATTTGCAATTCTGGCAGGTCATGTCGTCTGCAAACGACTCGAAGACATGTGTGAGGAAGAGGGGAAATGAGGAGCACATCAGTATGTCCAATTTCCGCAAACCATTTATTTGCTCGTTCTCCGACTAATAGTTAAAGGAGATGGCTTTATATTCCAGTGGGCAGAGTGGTAATAAATGAGCATTCATTATAGAAAGCGTTACAATGATTTTATTGTTACCCATCAGGCTGATGGTATATGAACATGAGTTCGACGATAGAACACGGCTGCATAGAAGTCACCTATTCACTAGAGACTTAAATACCCCCAGGGAAAAATTGTAAGGAAAAACAGACTCTGGCAGGGAATTCCACTTCGTAGTTGTACGCACCATTAAAGTATTATTTAGTACTGGCTTCTGCCCGCCACATTTGCATAGAATTCGAATCGAGATAAAAAGTATTATGGTCTGTGTTAATACAGATCCTAATTATGTACAGAGTGTTCCAGAAGTGCGTGGTCATATTTAAGGGTGATGTTGGGTAGCTGATATACTTGCAGAAAATTGCGAAACAAACAAAAACTGACTTTTTTATAAAAATCGACCAAAAATAACGACTGAAAAGTTGCAAACAAATGACTTTTCAAGTAGTCTGATGTAGTTGGTAACATCAAATCTGTGATTGAACTAAAGAACAAAAAACTGCTTGAAAATTCATTTGTTTGGAACATTTTGGTCGTTTTTTTATATTTAGTTTTTTATTTTACTATTTTTTCCTTAATGTATGTCAGCTACCCAATACCAACCTTAAATATGACCACGCACTTTTGGAACAGCCTGTATAATGGGATATTTTAAAACCAAAAGATTATTTTATAGTTGGTTCTAACTTTCACAGTATCTGAACATAAGCTAAGTTTCAGCTATGTTAAATGTAAAAGTGATTGTTAATTATAACATGACCCAAACGGGCCATAGTAGGTAAGTACTAGATAGACATTCTACGTAGACTAAAGTCTGCCTCGTGTATCATTAATATTCTACACGTACGAATAAATAATTGTCTACGATTGTAACTAAACTGAGGAGCTCGTCACGAAAATATAACTGCCACAGAGGTCGCTCCTCAAGAGTAATGGCCGGTCACAGTAACGTATAGTACCTTTGACCAACTGCCAAATTAGCCACCAATAGTAGCTGACGTACGACATGTTTTTTTTTTTTTTTAGGATGGGAAATCATCAAATGACTTCTTCCGCTCTGGGTGGAGCGGAAGGGCGTGTCAGACTCTTACTGACTAAAACCTATCCGTGTTCCTTCTAAAGCCCTTTGCGTTCCAGGGCCGCGGTGACTCTTTCGAACAAATTCCGCAACCCTGGCAGGCTCTGGCCCTAGCGGGCCCCGTCTTTTATGCTGACATCTCTTTGAGGCGCGCGTGAAACACAACGCGCCATCGACCCGGGCCTGGTGGTGATCGGACGGCGAGCCACCCAATGCTCGCCGTCCGCAGGCCCGCGCCTACGGTGGCCGGGGATCGCCCTGCGACTCCCGACGCCCGGGGCGTCTTCTCCTGTTGCGGCGGTTGGGACGAAGGCCTTGCCTTTCCCTCGCGCGGTCCGCCTCCTCCTTCGCTAGCATTACTGCTTCGCAGAAGGAGGTGACCGCTTCCCAAGCCTCCTCGCTCCGGACCATGGATTCAACCAGGGCCGGACGCGAGAGGTTGCCGCCGCCGATCGCCTCGACGAGGACACGGCGGTGCTCCGCCCAAGCAGGGCAGATCTCCACCGTATGCTCCACCGTATCCTCCGGGCGATCCTCACAGTGCTGACACCCGGGCGTGTCCTCCGGCTTAATCCGAAACAGGTACCTCCCGAAACAGCCGTGTCCGGTGAGTACCTGCGTCAGGCGGAAGGTGAAGACGCCGTAACGCCTCTCCAGCCAACGTACGTCATGTTTGCCTTTCAAACATGACGTTTCAGCCACTGTTGGTAGCTAATTTAACAGTTGATTAAAGGCGGATACGCTATTGAAACCCGCCGTAAGTAGCGCTTGTCGAGGTAAGGTTGTAGATTGGTGACCATCTTATCATACCGAGATTCCTCCGTGCTTGGGAAAAATCGTTAAGCCGTTGATAGATCTTTGGTAGACGTTACGGGTAATAAGAAGCCAGTTAATCTGACAGCAGTCTTGCTAAAGGCTGTCGTGTTACCGGGTTAACGGGTGTTATCGGTGTGAAGGTCGGACAGTCAGTCGCTCCATAAACAATAACCAGCTCTTGCCCGCGATTTGGTACGCGCATATCCCGATGTTCCCGTTCCCATAAATCCTCTTTTAGTGCTCCCCTACACTCCCCAAGAAACCTACATGCCAAATTTCAGCTTTCTAGTAGTTTCGGCTATGCGTTGTCTGTCTGTCACTCAGTCAGTCAGTAACGGAAGAATTTTATATATATTGATAGTAGTCAACTACCTCCAGCTAGACTGGAAAGCAACCACAATGTATCGGTAAAAAAGCTAAGCAAATTGAATTGTAAACTGTACCAGACATTATTGTTCTTAACTTCTGCTGCCTCATACGATAGACCAAATCGCTAAGTCTGCAAAAAAAAACAACTTTCTCAGTATATCAGTCAATTCACCAACTCTTTATTAAACAAAGATGGCTGCCTCCAAACCCGATTTATTTATCGAAGCACCAAACTTTTGTTTTACCCCATTTAGCTGCAGTTACAGTCTTGGTTCACCAACTTTTATTTACAAGTCTCTGCGGAGACGCTCGAACAGCGGCGCCGTTCAAACACATCAATTAACTTCAGAAACCTCCGCTTTGACAGTTAGATGACTAAAAAAAGATATATTACTCCATTTTGCATAATAAATTGAATTTAATTTTGTTGAAAAGCGTCTCTAGGGGCTTCCATCTCGTAGGGTTATCCGTTTGTTGAAAACTGTAAGAGTGATTGGCTTGCCCCTCAAGAGCCCTGTAGATTATATCTCCGATAGAGGAGGGTAGGTCAACAGGGACCCAGGTAACATATTGGGCTTAATTATTCGACGTTGAGAATAAATTTTTGAGACCACTAATATTATTTTACTTGGGAGAGTGCACTGTAGGAGAAACTTACGAGTAATTGTAGGTCGGTAATTGACAATACCGTAAATATATTCTCCACTAGCTGACGCCCGCGGCTCCGTCCGCGTGAATGTCTATAATTAGCCTAAGGGAACATACTCCCGTAATAAAAGTATCCTATGTGTTATTCCAGACTATAATCTAGCTCTGTGTCAAATTTTATTAAGATCCAATCAGCCGTTCTGACGTTATTGAGTAACAAACATCCATCCATCAATCCAAACATCCAAACTTTCGCATTTATAATATTAGTACCTAGTATTGTGAGTTCATGGGGTTTAATATCTGAAAAAATAAATTGTTAACTCCGAAAAGCAATTGACATATATTAACATTTGATTTTCGACATGAAATACTAAGTAAAAAATACACCTATCTTTTGTAACATAATATCGACGCACAAAATAAAATCACCACATTCACCACAAAATATTTTCCGGCTTTTCCCGAGGTTAAAAAACTTCAGTAACATTGATGTTCCAATATTGCTGACAAAAACTACCAGTCGAACGGAACCAGCAGTGAAACCAATCACGGTGCAAATCGTCGTAATGTCTGCCGGATTTTATCGACGCTCGTTAGCCATACGTTTCTGACGTTCGGTTGCGTTATAGAAATCAACTTCGACTGCAGAATTGGATCACCGATCTTGTGCTCCAGTTTAATTGCGGCTGAGCTTTGGGTAACGATAGTGGTAACAAACTGGCAGTTTTCGTATTGTTTGTAATTCATTATTGTAGATATGTACTTTAATTTTTAAATAGTGTTGAACGATCTGAAAACTGAAACAGACAGACAGAATGACAGCATTCCACTAAAACACACATAATAAATAGCGTTTATTTACACATGTTCTTACTATGACATTTTCAAATCACCATCATATTTGCGGCATGAAAGAGACACGGCGCTATGCAAGATGCATCTCACTATCTCTTTTTTAGAATGAAATCACGATGGCTTTTGCACGTCATAGTAGGCCCTGATCAAAACCGTCTCATACAATCACAGAGTTTCAAAGGTTATACTCGTAGATACTATGATGCGTAAGCCACAGAATGAAGATAGTTCGTAATAAAAATAATATTTACAATTTAAAAGTTCCTTTACTAAATAATTCCCACATTAAAGCTTTCTACGAAGCAATATCCTCAATATTTATACTCCCTATAAAATAAATTCCAAGAACTTGTAACATAAATCAAGTGCACGTGCACTCGATGGCAGTAAATTACATATTTATGTAAATAAACATAATTCCTACATACGTGGTCTTTTGTCAATAGTTATGGTAACATTTACACGCCATATTAGAGCGTACTTGATATGGCCCATGGTTTCACCCGCCCGTGCTTTTTTTTTTAAGGATGGGAAATCATCAATNTATGATGCGTAAGCCACAGAATGAAGATAGTTCGTAATAAAAATAATATTTACAATTTAAAAGTTCCTTTACTAAATAATTCCCACATTAAAGCTTTCTACGAAGCAATATCCTCAATATTTATACTCCCTATAAAATAAATTCCAAGAACTTGTAACATAAATCAAGTGCACGTGCACTCGATGGCAGTAAATTACATATTTATGTAAATAAACATAATTCCTACATACGTGGTCTTTTGTCAATAGTTATGGTAACATTTACACGCCATATTAGAGCGTACTTGATATGGCCCATGGTTTCACCCGCCCGTGCTTTTTTTTTTAAGGATGGGAAATCATCAATTGACTTCTTCCGCTCTGGGTGGAGCGGAAGGACGTGTCAGACTTTTACTGACTAAAACCCATCCGTGTTCCTTCTAAAGCCCTTTGCGTTCCAGGGCCGCGGTGACTCTTTCGAACAAATTCTGCAACCCTGGCAGACCCGCCCGAGCTAGTCCTTCGTTTTCGCTCAGAATTTTTTGTAACTTTGTTACAAACTGACTCCAGGCCCACCGCTTTTATTGCTATTGCGAATCTGAATCCAGTCCTAAAGGCTAGCGCGTTCGCACAAAAACACAAACAAACTCTTCAGTTTTATTATATTACTGTAGATTTCTTTCATTTGAGTTTGTGTGATGCATTTTTGATGGTGCACGTACGACGAGTCGTGGAATATCAAGTTATCAAGATGTGAAAACGATAAATAATAGACTTACGTGTTATGATATTCTTTCTTTTTAAAAATGAAAGGATTTCTTCAAAACTATACAACACAAATTGCAAAGTACCAAGTAGAATTTTTGGATTTTTGTGGAAAATCATAAGCTGGATGACACGTGGGCATAAAAACAGTGAATGGGTTTCGCTTTTCTTTACAAGAGATATACTTTCCCCAGTGGACAGCTTAACCATTTTTCAATTTGAACTACTCAACAACTCCACGAAAAGACATTTTAATAAAACTCTGTATTTAAGAAGCCAACGCCGAAATTGTAACAAAGGAGGTCTTGGTAAGACGCCAGCTCTGTGGCAACACCTGTGGGCCACTGAGGGCCACGATCGATACATAACTGGCCACCTCTATCCGCATGTACGGGAATTTGCATTTTTTCGCCTAACCACACATACTCGTAGAGCGTAGTCGGCGGCCTCTCTAGGGATTAAGAAGGCTTTAAAATAGAAGGTTTATTTTATTTTATTCTCAGATACTCCAGTCTGTACGCTTCTTCCTGTTTTTACAGCTGTGGATTCTACGAGATACGTAAATGGGTCTTTAGAGAAGATAAACATTAGCAACCAACTATTTCTTCCCACAAACAACGTACCTATACGTAAAGAAATGACATTTTAAATGACTTTAGAGAAATATTAAAAAACTACCTAATAGTAAGACAGTAAAATAATTCTATAACATTGAAACCCGTCCATTAGTTCAAGGCTTCACAGAATCTTTATGAAACCACCAAACAATGAAAGCGCCCGCTAAAAACCAGAAATCTTGAGCTAAGCCCCGACTACAATAGATCAGAAGTAGTGACCGTTCAATAATGCAGTATTGCAGTGTCAGCGCTCAATACCGCACCAACAACTTTACCTTATCGAGAGCCGTCTTAAGATCTCAAGCTTGAGGTCCCACTTCAGATGAAGTGGTTGTAACTGTTCGAAACGTGAAATGAAATAGCTTTTGTTGGCTACTTTGCTTGAGTGCTTTTCTGAAACATATGTTGGAGAGATTTCGGTCAGGTCCCATGCAATCTTAGGCATTGGTTGGTTTTGGAAATCCTATTTTTGGGTAGGTATCTTCTATGTTTGCATCGCTTTGAGAGTCACCGTGCTCGCCACAGCGTAATATTAAGAACAGTGAAAAGTTTTGTTATTGTTGTAAGTGGCCGTGTGGCCTGTTTTGGTTTCAAGTATTTGTTTCTTTAAGTATTCTTTAACACATTACACGTACACAAACACATTCATACATTTTTTCAATTATATCTGTTTATTTACTTTATTTAGATGCTATATGTATATACATATATATATGTAAGAATATTACTATATTAGATTGATACAAATGAACCGCCAGTCGTCCATTAAAAGGTTCATTGGAAAACCAGCGTCAGACAGAATCAGTCTGTCTGACATATCGCTGAAATGGACCTTTGTGCAGCCGTGAGACACTTGGTTCTTAGCATACCTTCATTTTTTTAAATTTTTATTTCTATGTACCGTGCGTGTTTCATGTAAGTGCTAAATAAATATTATTCTTTCTTACTTTTCTTTATTTTCAGACTGTCTGTATACGTCTATCGGCTGAAATTATGATGATGTTCATGATAAAATTATTTGATTTGCTGTGAGTAGCTGATGAGCACAAGTTAAGTTTGAAACTGGTCAGACAATGCCGAAACAACAACGCGAAGTCAAACCAGAAACATTTGTGGACATGAACAGTGTTAGAAAGCTACTTTTAATACATATAAAAACTACTAACAGTTTGCTAAGCTTATGTTCAACTTTCGACGATAAATGAATTTCCTAGAATGTTTTCAACTCGCGGTCGAAAGTGGACTTTAGAACGGAAACTACGAATTGTTACACAGACTAGTTCTACTATTCAAAATGTTTAGAAGCGCTTGAATATTAAAAACTTGTTTTGGAAGCAGTACAGCTCACAAAAAATGAATTTGATTGGCAACGGATCTTTAAAACTTCGTGATTAAAATCTACGGTAAATGTAGGTCTAGACATAGCGTTCTTTCTTTCAGTTATGCTACGCCATAGCATTATTTATTTATTTATAATAAGCACACCAACAGCACTGTCACTTAAAAATCAAATAAAATTACATTCAAAATCGGCATTTCAGTAACCATGCAAATGACAGGTATGCATGACATTGAACATAATGAATATTAGAGACAAAAGGAAAAACTAAAAACTGCGTCCAGTATACCTAAATCCTGAACACTACGAAAAACAAAACAATTTGAGCTATTAAGACGTACATTGTTCGCACTGTTTGAAGAGGGAACGTCTGTATGAAGCAAAACTCATAGAGAAAACTTCGATATAATCCGTCAAATTGGACCTTTAAAAAGCACAAAATATATGGTCCATATTTCGGTAGCGAACTTCAATCTCCACCATTTTGACAATAGTTATCACATGTAGGTAGAAAACGCGATAACAATTTTCAATAAGATAGTCACTCGACCTGCGTTCCAGCGAATTACATTAAAAAAGGTTTCACCCTGACCGTCGTCGACATAAAACGCAGACTACCTATACGCTGTACTAAATAATAAACCTATTCACACCGACAAAACTTTATACTCTTTGGCAACAAAACCAAATTCATTAAATATTTAAACAAATGCTACGCGCCTCCCACGTAGGCCACAATTTAAGACAAAATTCTTCGATTTAGTTGTTTAAAGTTTGTCTAAAACACACACAGGTGAAAAACAACGGAATATGTATGTTTGTACATACATATATTATGTTATTTTCTGATACACCTATTCTATAAATATGAACACATATTTGTGTTATAGCCAATTGATAAGTTCGCGTATGACCAGTATTGTATCGTGATCGACGATGGAGCACACCTGCATAAAAGTAACCGTTGTTTTTGTTTTCGGGTGAAACCTTCAAAATGTCCCTGGACTTTTGGGAAAAGTACCAGTAAGTTTGGGAATTTTACCGCAATAATCCACCCTGGTGATCACCATCATCACATAGAGGTACCGTTACCGTCTCCGGTAACCTCAAGCTGACTTTAACAACCCCAGGTTATACCAATCAGGAAACACAGACTATGGTAGGGAGTTTACCGCAAACACGGACTTTTGAGAAACGATAATGTTTGAAAATGGGCAGAGCAAGGTTCTGTATTTTCCAGGGTTGCGGAATTTTTTTCGAAAGAGTCACCGCGGCCCTGGAACGCACAGGGCTTTAGAAGGCACACGGATGGGTTTTAGTCAGTAAGAGTCTGACACGCCCTTCCGCTCCACCCAGAGCGGAAGAAGTCATTTGATGATTTCCCATCCTTAAAAAAAAGGGTCCTATATTTTAGGAACGCATGTCACGTGTCGTTACTTTGTAAGTATTTGTATAAGTGCCTAACCCTTTACGAAAAAATGTGAGTGTTGTGTACAAATTCGTAGCTACACACACAGGTAGTGGCTTAATTACAATAGTGACGTCATCATACTCATTATAGCCGGCGGATGTCGTGGGAACTATCGATCGCGCGGCTACACTGCGCGCCCATGCGGAAAAATTATATACGATTATACTGGGACCATGGTTTGAGGGGTTAAACGGATAATCCGGGTTGAAAAATGTGATAAAACCGGTCGTTATTTTGGGCTGATTTTTCAATGGTCAGACCAATTTTACATGAGGATTAAAATGGCCGTTTGACAGCTTTTGTATAGAAAACATATCAAACAAAACAATCATATTTTTTTTTGTTTTAGTTATATGATTTTTGAAAATTATTAGTATTTTGCCCCAGAGTACTTAAATGGGTTTTAAAAACGATGTCAACATTCTACCCTTTAGCTGAATATTAACTACGTTTTCAAAACCAGATGTCAGAATAGGAAGTAAAATCAACCATTAAATAACCGTAAAACCGTAAAAAAAAAAAAACATTTTTTATCTTCATTTCATATTTCTCTATTATCATTAAATTTTTCTTTGTTATTTATATTAAATGTAAAAGCTCGTCCCGTCTCAGTGAATTGTATTTTCGTTTAATTAGCAAAAGAAAATTGTCATTAGGAAAGTCTGTCTTAGAAAGTCTGCTTAATTTTTTTCACGTGGCACGTTTCCGTTCGCTTCTCTGTCGTTTGGTCACTTCGACCATGACAGAGTTTATTCAATATTTTCATGAAAAACTTTAATTTTACCTTCACATTTTAAATATTTTTCAAAATATTACAGCGTTGCAGAACAAACATTCCAGGTGCGACAAGAATTTTTCATTTATGGACTAGTGAAGGTACTGTCTAACTTTTAAACGAAATTGTGGTCACTATGTAAAGCTACGGGCAATTTAGACGCGTTTAGAGTGTAAAACATTCATGGAACTGTGAATTGTAAATTCTAATTTTGTGAAATTGTAGGGATATTATAATAGAAATTACACCTGATCGAGGATCGCGCAGAACCGGGAAGAATGGCAAAAAATTGGCTAAGTGCGAGTCGGACACAAAACGAAAAAAACACGTTTCTTGCATGGCTTCCCCTTTAACTTTTAATTTAGTTTAATTTTTATTTAAATTTTGTTATAGAGGCAATAGAAATACACACTCTGTAAAAATTTTGACAGACGAGCGGATGGACGGATGGATGGACGGTCGGAAAGACGGATGGACGGACGGACAGACGGATGGATGGACGGGCAGCGGAGGCTTAGAAATAAGGTTCCGGTGATTGCCCTTCGGGTACAGAACCTTAAAAAAGAAAAGGGCCTTTCCCAGCAGTGGGCTATGCCAAGTCAGTGCGGTCTCTCGTCTTAAGGCATCATCAGGATGATCAAGCCTAAAGACGAAAAAAAGTAGATGTTGCATTACTATCCAAAGAAACAAAAAATAATCACAAATATATCATGCTTTGTAACGGAATTTGTTCGAAAGAGTCACTGCGACCCTGGAACGCAAAAGGCATTTGGAGGAACGCGGAGTAAGAGTCTGACACTCCCTTCCGCTCAGCCCAGAGCAGAAGTAGTCATTTGATGATTTCCCATTATTAAAATAAAAGAATGTCATACCCCGTTTACAATCTCGCGCGAGCGGCGAGGCGAGTGGCGAGGCGCGCGAGTGTAAACGATCGCTCGTGGCTCGCCTCGCAGCTCGCCTCGCTACTCGCGGCGCTCGCGTCCGAGGCGGTTTTTTGGGCACGACGAGTCAAAGGGCCTCGCGAGGGACGCGAGCGAAGTGTTTACACTCGCGCTCTCGTTTCAGTCTGTTTGCGCCTATGCAATTTCAATCAGCTGCACATTGTGTATATCTGTTATAACATAAAATACACAATGTAAATACGTTTAAAAACATCTTTACGCATTCAACAAAAGCGCGGCTAATTGTACGTGAAAGAGAAACTCAAACACAAAGTGCGAAGGTAACGGGGAATATTTCTTATCAGTCTACTCTACTCGTAAAAAGATCATTCGTTCCATCCATCCCAAGCTCATGATTTGCGAAGGTATTTTATGTGTATGCCGTGTAAAATGTACACACACACACTCACTAAAAATTTGCTTATATTCTTTTGTTTGTTTTTTTCCTACTGTTGGTTTTTGCATGTCGGGTGCAATGCATTGACACGATTACGTGACCTCGTACGGACGTGACCTTCGAGTTTATTGTAATATTTCAATAAGCATAGCTAACATAATAACAGAATGCCCATACCGGTCGAAGGTGCAGCTGTACCTACAATAATATTATGCATTTACTATGGTCGACGCTAGACAAACTTCCAATAACGGTCATTGAACTACCTACATTTATTGACATAATAGTTAGAACCAAAAATTAAGACATAAAACCGTTCTGAATCGACATCTATCGTGATCCTTTGCATTTTCTAGTAATGAAAAATGATTCATCATTTTTGTCCATGTACCTTCGAAGAGATATTAAGGAAAAGGCAATGACCGTTATTGCAGTTTTATCTGGCGTCGACTATAGCTATATTTAAGTGATATGAGAAGAGTATAAAATAATGGGACTACTTCATTGGTGTTGATGTTTGGCTGTTTCTGAGGGGCTACACCTCATCACCTACGGACTTACGATTAGTTTCGCCCGCAACTAAGCCCGAAACTACGGATTTCGGGCTTAGAGAGTAGCCCCCCAGATACTGAGATTCGTATCGGACAATGACTCTCATTTCCAATTAAAAGCATTGATATGGACCTCATCAAAGGCAAATAGGGTTGTTTTCTTCACATACGACTAAACGGAACTCAACTTTCATCTACAAAGCGAACCGATGACATGGTGAAGACCGCAAGAGTCCACTGGATGCGAGACGCACAGAACCGGTCGACGTGACGATACTTAGGGGAGGCCTATGCCCAGCCGTGGGTGGACGTCTGTCTGAAGAAACGATGATACAACAGAACTTATGTAATAACCGGCACGAGTCGTGAGCACACTCTCCATTGGTCGATTTGACGACGACAGCTCTAACGCTTCATGTGATTGGTTCATCAGTCAATGTTCATCGACTATTATTGCGCTTGAAAGTTTCGTTCGCCCACCGTACATTGCTGAGATCACCCCGCTGCTATTCATCTGTGCTCACGACTCGTGCCGGCTACTGCAAGTCGTGGATTGTCGCATTACCTTCACAGACACATTCTGCTTACCCCTTCAAGATAAACAGGCGTGTTGCTACATTTATGTTGTTTTCTAACAGGAAAAATCTGCCCGACAATAATTATGATACTCGGAGACTGTCGCTTGTCATTTAACGCCACATTGACTATCCAGGGCATGGCCTTATTCGTCAGCATTTAGCTACACCAGGTTTTTTTACTCGAGTTTATAATCCCTTTAACAGGGTTATTGGTTTACCTGCTAGAAGTATTAAGTATTTTTAGTTAAAAAAGTAGTTTATAGTATGAAATTGGTAATGATGTCAGCCAAAAAACTTCGATTGCTCCCCAAAGAACTGCCCCACGATTAAATTTCACTTATTTTATTATATTATTGGAATTATAGGTATCTAGCTGGTTTACCTAACGACACGTACGAGCAAATTTAATAAATAACTCATAAATTCACACGAAAGGCTTTTATTGCTGAACGATTTGATGTCTCTTTTGATTGTCTCCGCAATTATCAGCCGAAAAACAGTAATAAACCTATAAAATAGTAGGAAACACAAGACAGAAGAAATAATTCACTATCGAACTGTTATAAATGATAGAATTATTTTGTAAGTTGAGGGCCAATTCTGCTAATTTCGCAATCAACCAAAGTTCGCATTTGCATCTTAGTCGCAATCTGCCTGAAATATATTAAAAATGAGGTTTTTTTTGGCTCTTAGGTTTAAAAGAACTTTTACACGTCAATCTTTTTTTGTTAATATTGTGGAGATTGAGAGCCGGTGTTTTCGAGCTAACTACCCTAAGAAGAAACGACGAAACAAAATCTGGCAATTAACAATTTCATTTCATTTCATTTCAAAATCAGAAGTCAAAGTCTCTTTTAAAGTCCGTAGGTTTATGTCTGAGGTGTTATACAACGTGTAACATAATAAACGCAATAAGTACCTCTTAAGGAGTCATTGTATTCATCATTGTGAACAACTTTTACCATGGGACCAACACTGAAATCGCAAAAAAAAATCGACAGCCCCATACATTTATGTGCGTGTAACTCGAAAAAATGTACTAAAAAATTTCGAGGTTGGTTCCATAGTAAAAGTTGTTCATAATGATGAGTACAATGACCTCTTAAGAGGTATTGCGTTTATTCTGTTACACGTTGTATTTAGTTAGCCCCACTAGCACCCGCTGCCATCCTCACTGGCTAGCAATCTTTTTACCGCGACTATTCTCGTAAAGCTCATACCGCCACGATAGATGTTCAGGCGAAAACCCGCGAGCTTCCACCTGCGTTAACCCTCTCACTACCCACTGCCCGGGTATCTACGCTCCCAAAATGTTCCCCAACATAAACATAACACGGCAGAAGCCATTTAACAAGCACTTAGTAACTTATGGTCTATATTGAACGCGAAGTTATAAATTATTTATGGGTATAATAAACGTGCTGGCAATATGGGGAGCGATGACTTTCAACCCGTTCGAGTCGGTTTCGTTTTCAATTCCTCTTACAAGGTTATTTTTGGTTGTACTTATTTAAGTATGTAACTTGGGATTTGCCAGAGAAAGTCTAGATTTAGCCCGGATAGACGAAGTGGGATTGAGTGGATGATACATGTGGAGTGCATGAGGATAGAAAGGCCAAAGTCGTTACGCAGTGGGAGCTAGAGAACGGGCGTCGTCGCCTAGGCGACGCTGCAGCTGGCGTGACGATAGGCGCTTACAACAGATAGGTCGGTGAAGGCACACACCGGGAAGTATGAAAGGCTATGGGGGAGACCTTCTCCTAGCAATTGAATATTATGGGTTAATAAAAATATACTTGAAAAGCTTTTTTTTCGGCTAATCAACTGGCGTCATCATTCTGAGTTACGTGTAACTACCTACAGTAAATCATTTACTCAACGTGGATATAATGAATCCGAGAACATTCAAAAGTACGGAAATCGTCGTTAAAGCAATATTACATCAATTATCAACTTTGTAAGTAACTTCATTCCATGACATTATTTGGCTACATCTTACGGGGTGTGTATTTACACACCAATCAACCATTAATTTTGATAGACAGTCTCATGTAATGTCTGTTCCTAAATTAACCTAAGCTAAGAAAAAAATCGTTTTACTAAAGTTGTACATTTAGTTTAAAGGTCTGTTCGGTGGGTCCTATTTCCCCGAAAAACGTTAGGCATTCAGCCTTGTTAGAGAATTTTGTCTGACCAACGTTTACACTGCCTAGCAGGCTGTGGTATACTTTCACAATTTAATTTTTTTTAACGACGGGTTGAAATTTTTAATTGGCTTACTGCCATGGCTAAAAAATAATTTCCACAAATTAAGTATTCCGTCAACCAACAAAGCAATGATTAAAGTATAGAAGTCGATTAATTAAGTAACGAAAGTTGTGAAATAGCTTATTGATTCAACCGGCACCGTTTAGCGCCGGAGAATACATTGAACTGAGTCAATCAAGAGGTCGATATTTTGGAAATTAGGCGCTCTAACATGGTTACCTGTTAAAAGGTAGGTACAGCAGTTATATGGCGTAGATGTTTTGCTTTTGACCTTTCTTGATTTTGTAAGTTCTACATTCTATTGCCTCGGAAAGCATGTTAAGCCGCTGGTCCCGAATGTCACTAACGGTAGGTTTCAATGACGTATCTACCTCTACAAACAGTAGCTGAACCGTCATGTTTGAAAGGCAAACATGACGTACGTCAGCTACTATTGGTAGCTAATTTGACAGTTTGTTAAAAGTAGATAGGTACGGTTCGGTAGGTAAAATAGCAGAATTTCAGCATATTCAGTCATTGCAAAACACAATAGCCAATATGCCATTCATCTTCAGAAAGCCCAAGTAATAAGGAAGAAGGCTACTCCCTATCGTGTGGTCATAGAATATTGGAAGTTTGCCATAACTCCGCGGTATTGAAATCCAACTTGATATTTGCATATGGCTTCAAGCGTTAGTATCATTAGCCTTGATATAAGCGTTTCGTGGAAATGTAACTAGTCTTTTGAATAAAAAAATTGTAAAGGATCAGTAATAGGTATCGTGAACGTTTTGTGTCCTTTCTTACTTTTTTATGTAACAGAATAAACGCAATACATTTTAAGGGGTCACATTTACTATGGGACCAACACTGATATCGCGAAAAAATCAACGGCCCCATACATTTTTGTCTGCTTAATCCCACAAAATGTACTGAACAGCTGTTTTTTTTTTGTCGATGTCGGGGTTGGTCCCATAGTAAAAGTTGTTCATAATGATGAGTACAATAACCCCTTTGGGGGCGTTCAAGTATTACGTAACGCAATTTGGGGGGAGGGGGATCTTGTTACGATGCGTTACAGGGGCGGTAAAATTTAGTAACATGAGAGTAGTCGACATAATTGTGACTTTTAGCTAAAAATTGTCACTTGGATGATACGTAACGTTTAGGAAGGGGGAGGGGTGTACAGATAAACGTTACGGCGCGTTATATGGGGGGGAGGGAGGGTCAAGAATCTTCAAAAATTGCGTTACGTAATACTTGAACGTTCCCTTTTCAGGTATTGCATTTATTATTTTACACGTTGTATACGCTTTAAATTCATCCCAAATAAACGTACTCGGGGATAAAAAAGGATCATAGGTTCTAATCCAGGTCATGGTCGATCAAGAAAGAGCTTAACTGGATCTACATAATATTCGTCCAAACCTGCGGAGTTACGATGAGCTCCCGAATGATAAGTTTCATTCAAATTCGTTCAGCCGTTGATTGAACGAATTTGAGGTCAAAATCAAAATTCGAAATCCAAAATGGCGCTCACTATAATTTTGTGTTCTCTCCTACTATACCTTATTTCATCACCATAATTTCAAACAACCGTTATTTCGCTAGTTGTGTTTCAGATACAGAAATGCTGCTGCAGTTAGGGTCACTATCGATATCCGTATATAGTGAGATGAAAATTCCGAGAACCAGTAACGAACAGTCATATTCATTACAGTTTCCAATAACTGGTAGAGTAGCTATTCGTGCGACCGTTCTATGTGCTATCTCAAACTGTCAACTCTGCAGGTATGCACGTAGATATCTGCGGCAGGAGATGGTTCAATTTGCATGCTGTTTGCATGTTTTTGACCAATAACCAACAAAGCGTTTTTATTAAACGCTTTGTTGGTTATTGGTCAATTGGCCTCCCGTTTTTTTCTTTGTAAGTTTGGTTGTTTTTTTTCAAATTCAAATTCAAAAGTCATTTATTCAAATTAGGCTGAGTGCCAGCACTTTTTGAACGTCAAAGTTCTACATAAAGACAGTCCCCCAAAACGCCCGCCCGTCACCACTTCCTAGTGTTTTAGCTGGGAAGAAGAAGTGGCGCAACAAACTCCCCAGCAACACATCTGTCTGTTGAGTTATAAGAACTATCACTTATACAAAGGTATGTAAGTAGTCAGTATTCTTACAAAGAAAACAATACAACAAAGGTAACACGTAAAAACATAAAACTTAATAATTCGCTACTTGTAAGCTAGCACACTCCATTATGCCAGCATAAACAGACAAACTCAAGCATAAAAACAATATCAAATCAAACTAAATAAGCCTCCAGACATGAAGGGTGTGCCCGCTTACACGTACAGAGGGTAGAATTTAATAAAAAGATCTGTGACTCGACGCCACAAGTGATAAACCAGGGCCATCAAAATTAAACATTAAGCATATAATCGTTATAACAATAGTAAAATCCATGGCTAACAAGACGACCTTTCACCACAAGCAGCACCCGTTCACGAGCATAACGCAAAGATCAGCCATTACCCCCCTCGCCATATTTGAGGGAAAGAGGTAACCCGACCCCCGACGCTACCGCAAGCAGTAAAATCTAAGGGAGCATGACGAACTTGCTGCCGGTTGCTCAGGATAGAATAAAATCATACAACTGTCGAAGTCACTAGTTAATCACATGTTGCAATACACTCATTATAAAACATTGTTATGAGAGTATCAAGTCAATACAAAAAAAAAAAAAAAAAAATAATTGACCTCTACGGACATATAAATTAACAAATATATGAACTCATATGTCATAAGCTAACTATGAAAGAACATTAAAAACGAAGTATGTCTTGCGTTCAACACTGCGACCAACTATTATCATCGTCTAAATAATCATTGATTGAATAGTATGCCTTCGAACAAAGGTTAGATTTAACTTTAGCTTTAAACGAGTTAAAAGGCAGCTCAAGATAAGAAAGAGGTAGCTTATTGTAAAAACGGATACCGAGCCCCACAAATGAGCCTTGGACCCTTCGAAGACGATGGGATGGTGCATGTAATTTGTGCTTGTTTCTAGTGTTAAAGTTATGTATATCACTGGTTTTAGTGTATAAATGTATATTTTGCCTAATATATAATATGTTTGCAAAAATAAATTGAGATGCTACCGTGAGAATTCCAATATCTTTGAAAAGTTCTCTTAAGGAAACTCTTGACCCCAGCTGATATATTGCTCGAACAGCCCGTTTTTGTAACACAAATATATTTTGTATGTCTGCAGCTCTTCCCCATAATAGGATACCGTAAGACATAACGCTATGGAAATAACTAAAATAGACTAACCGAGCTGTGTAAACGTCAGTGTATTGTCTTACTTTCCTGACGGCGTAGGCGGCCGAGCTGAGCCTTCCTGACAGGCTTGATATATGCGGGCCCCATTGTAGTTTTGAATCAACAGTTATTCCCAAGAATACTGCTGAGTTCACAGTTTCAAGCATCTCTTTAAGATGATATTCGGTCCTAGATTATTAACATTAGGTAAGGCAAACTTGATACATTTTGTTTTTTTAGCATTGAGAACTAGGTTATTTGTCGTAAACCAATACGTAACCATGGAGAGAGCACTGTTTACGTCATCAAAATCTTGTCTATTTCTATCTACTTTAAAGACAAGAGAGGTATCATCTGCAAAGAGAACTACATCACAGATACCCTTTAAGAATCTTTTTAAATTCGAGAGCTGTGTTGATTTCCATTTAATTTTATTATTTTCATAATTCTTGTAAAATCAATGAACTCCAACCATTGCCGTAATCCCCACCTAAATACTAATAATGTTCCTCTGTGAATAATAAGTGTATTTATCAAACAAACCAATTAGCAGTAATAATAAATTATTTACAACAGCAACACGGATTACTGAGAGACGTTGAGAGATGAAAACGAGCTGGTAATCCTCCCCGGGGAACCCACGTATTTATAAATAATAATATTAACATTGCAATCCATTGCTTTTACACACAATATAAAATTAATGTGGATACATTAATTATACATTTTATTAATAAAGGTGATTAAGTTATTGTGAAGTTATGCGTTGCACAGATTTAATTTTTCATACTGTTATTGAATCATTTATTTTAATTTTGTAAACTAAATAAATATTAGTTACTAAAATCTTTACTACGTGAGTTTATTTGTATCGCTTTCAGGCCTAAATCTCTGAAAAGATTTTGATGAATTTTGCTTTTTATTAACCTACAGAATGGGAGCCTTTTTTATATTTTTTTTCTTTTTTTATGAATGGAAATCATCAAATGACGCCTTCCGCTCTGGGCGGAGCGGAAGGGAGTGTCTGACTCTTACTGACTAAAACCCATCTGTGTTCCTAATGCCCTTGCGTTCCCGGGCCGCGGTGACTCTTTCGAACAAATTCCGCCACTTGATGGGACCCTGGAGACGGTCATAGGCTGTTTTTTTTTAGAAAATCTATGTATATTAACGCGAGTAAAGCCGCGGGCAACACCTTATTGAGAATAACTTGTTACTACTGAATACTGAAATACTAAATAATAATCTAATTTACCAACTTACAACGTTTCCTTTCTCTTCAAATGTTGAACCAACTCCAATTCTAAACCCAATAACTATAATAAAGAAATCGTTATGAAAATAGCAGCCAACGACCTCTGAATGACCTTAAACATTTTCAAACTACACTATAACCAAAGAAAATTAACATTTAACACCGCAGAATTAGGTTGTAATTCCAACAACAACCTGTCAAGAAATATTAGCTACAATTTTTGGTGTAATTGAATAAGCTCTTGACAAAGGGGATTTGCATAATTAGTGAGACCACTGCGTCTTCCGCTAAGCCTGAAAAATGCCTACTTTCTGATTGCCTACTTTGAAGATGACGTGATTTTCTTGTTTCTATAGGATTAAGTTGTCGACGCTTAATTAAGCCCCGCTGTGAAAAATGCACAGTTTTAAACTGCAGAGCTTAAGTCGATCGGAAAATTGTTCGAAAATATTGGTGTGATTCCTATCGCTTTTCGTATCGCTTTTCATTGTGACTGTACATACCTGAAGTAAATACACACTCGTTAAAACTAGTAGAAATGTATATTTTTGTGTGACAAATCTATAATATTTTTTTTTCCTTTCTAGAAATACATTGGTGCGATTTTATTCTTGCCGCTTTTGATAAAGGTTGTACTACATAAAGGACATCGTAAAAAGTAGTAGGTATGTATATTTTTGCGTAAACTGTAATAAAATACTTTTTATAGAAATAATAATATAAAGAAATAAAACATCCCAATGGTTAAAGAGGTAAGCAAAATGGCAAACGAGCATTTCGACACGCTAATCCAAAAATTCAAATTCAAAAGTCATTTATTCAAATTAGGCTGAGTGCCAGCACTTTTTGAACGTCAAAGTTCTACATAAAGACAGTCCCCCAAAACGCCCGCCCGTCACCACTTCCTAGTGTTTTAGCTGGGAAGAAGAAGTGGCGCAACAAACTCCCCAGCAACACATCTGTCTGTTGAGTTATAAGAACTATCACTTATACAAAGGTATGTAAGTAGTCAGTATTCTTACAAAGAAAACAATACAACAAAGGTAACACGTAAAAACATAAAACTTAATAATTCGCTACTTGTAAGCTAGCACACTCCATTATGCCAGCATAAACAGACAAACTCAAGCATAAAAACAATATCAAATCAAACTAAATAAGCCTCCAGACATGAAGGGTGTGCCCGCTTACACGTACAGAGGGTAGAATTTAATAAAAAGATCTGTGACTCGACGCCACAAGTGATAAACCAGGGCCATCAAAATTAAACATTAAGCATATAATCGTTATAACAATAGTAAAATCCATGGCTAACAAGACGACCTTTCACCACAAGCAGCACCCGTTCACGAGCATAACGCAAAGATCAGCCA